>MJUU01010097.1:132193-145494 GCA_002080025.1 Modiolus philippinarum | reverse complement strand
AAAAAAAAAAAAAAAAAAAAAAAAAAAAAAAAAACAATCACATCACAACAGTTAAACTACCACAGGAAAACCAAAGTATTAATATTTATCGTTATTAAGCATTGATACGTACATTCATTATATATAGCCTGAAAATTTAAAAAAATCCATTATTTTTAAGGGTCGGATGATACTCTCAACATTTGTGAACCTTCATCAGTGTCAAATTCACAAAAAAAAAAAAAAAAAAAAAAAAAAAAACATGTGGATAAAACTCAAATTTAATACCGATAAATGGCGTTTGCTAACTTTAAAGAAATCAGGCAATAATTAATATTGGGAAATACGTATATAGAATTTCAGGGAAAAAGTCGGATTTATAAAGCGTGGATAAGAGATATTATTATATTTGTACTTTTATTTCTATGTATAATGTATAGAAATGTATCTACTCAATAAAACATCATATTGCACAGTTACTTTAATTGACATTTACAGGCCACACCCCTTTAACACCCACGATAGAATATACCACTCCTCTTTTGTTTGTCATCAGTGACTTCAGCCATGTCAATAAAATATAATAAAACAATTATGACACTTCTATACTCGATCAATATGGGGTTTAACGGAGCGCAAAAGATAATATTGAACCCGGGGTAAACCCTCGTTCAATATTACTTTATTGCTCCGTTAAACCCCATATTGATCTCGTAGAAGTGCCATAATTGTATATTATTATCTTTGAACTTTTATTTCTGTGTAGTGAGTAAAGAAATATACCTTTTCAATAATAAACATTATTATTTTCTTATATTTTAAAGTGCTGTGATTTGTTAAAAGGTGGTCACATGATTATGTATATTTCTAAGAGTTGTCAATAAAACGTGGAATTGAACAATCATTTTAAATACAATGGGTAAAAGCCGAACTGACTTGTAATAAAGCTGGATAATTAAAATTAATTGATTAAAAATAATGTTTTCTTACATATGATTTGTTGGTCTAGTCTATATTTATTTGATCCCACTTAATTTTAGTTCAAAAATTCTCCATAGAACAAAAAACAAGCAATTCAAAAATAAGGAACACTGTTGGCAAAACTTTATTTTAAAATATTAAACTGCCGTTTTTGTGTGTCAATTTTAGTTCCACTGATTAGAATTCAATGAGAATTTTAAGATTCATGTCGTTATTTTAACATTTGTGAGGCAATTCATTTATCTAAAAAGGCTGTAAAAAAACATTTGGAAAATAATAAAACAATATAGCCTATTGAATTCGGTCAATGCAAAAATTTATTGACATGAGAAAAAGGATATTGACACTCGGACTTCGTCCTCGCTCAATATCCATTTGTCATGTCAATAAATTTCTGCATAGACCTCATCAAGAGGCTATAATTGTATAATATTGCACAGTTGATCATGATAAATTATAATATTGCACGATGACGTTTACAGACCACACCCCTTCTACACCAAAATTAGATTTACTACGTCCCTTTTGTTTGTCATGCATTGTTTTAGATCTCGTCAATCAAATGTAATAAAACAATTATGGCATTTATACACCGATCAATACGGGATTTAACAGAGAGCAAAAGATAATATTCAACCCAGGTGAACCCTCGGTCAATATGACTTTATTGCTCCATTAAAACCCATATTGATCACGTAGAAGTGTCATAATTGTATAATATAATTAATTTTAATTTTATCCGCACTGAAGAGACGTAAGTTGTCGATCTGGCCATAATTATACAGAAACTAAATTTAGAGTAGCTCAGGTATATATATAGTTTGTTATTTATGTTAATGATATAATTAGCTTTGAAGGTATTATCTCTCAAAATGTAATTCTAGAAACAAATATCTTCAAACCTAAATTGCTTAGTGAATATTCAAAATTAGACAACGCAATCCCAAACACATTGACTGAAGATATTGCAAAACAATGAATCTAAAAAAAAACAAAGGAAAAAAAAAACTACTATATGAATATATTTATAGCAGATTTTACCGACTGGTCTCTAGTGAGAAAATAACTCAGGGGAAATTTCCCGCCAAATCTATTCGGAACATAATCCTCGGTGTTTTACATTATGTCATTAGAGAAACAACTTAAACACGTTAATTATGAAATTTCTCACACCTTGTTGAAGTAATCGGCAAGCCTCGTTTTCAAACATTTGCAAAATTGATTTAACTCGATGTGATAAATTTCATAATCAACTTAGTTCTCGTTGTAGAAAATATATTTGTATTGTGTAAATAGCTGTCGTAAAAATGAAAATTAGCCTGATGTGCATTATGTAACTTATGAAATGAAAAAAAAAACCAAAAAAAACAAAAAAAACACGTGATCTTTTTTCCTACAATATAGGAAAAATTGAATTATTGTTTAAGAAACTTAATAAAAGAGACCACGTTTTCAATGTAAAAACAGTGGCTTTTGGTAATATAATTTCAAAAGAATACAATTTTGGATTGATTGACTGATTGAATATTGTTCAACACCCACTCAGGAATATTTCATGCAGCTATATCACGACGACAAATTTGTCAATAAATAATCACTTTAGGGTATAGAAATTCTGGCTGCCACTGGCAAAATAGGGTGAATTCGAAAGGGGTTGGGAATTTAGCCTTGTAGCCGATCACCTACGAACCACTCAAAAAAGAGCTTATTGCAAGAATTTTGAATTGACAGGAAGTTTGGCATTTCTTAAAACCTGAGTTAACATTTCATTCAAAAGCTGGGTTGTGTATTTATTCATTCCGTACAACCACGACCATTCAGTTGAGAGGCTGTCTCCCGCAGCCTGTAATACTGCGTTTAATTTATATAACCCTTTGTTCCCTCGGGGTCAAAAAGTTTGGATTAAACTTTATTCTGACTTTATTATATGCCTACTACAATCCTAACAAAACAAACTGAAACTTTTTCTTCATTTAAGAATGAATGTATTGAAAGGAAATACGATTTCGATAATATAACGTTAAATTCTGATAATAACATAAAAAAGATTGCTTTGTCTAGATGATGAGTAATTAATAGCAATATCACTTAAAAATGTTTCTCTTATATTAATTGATTCAATGTATATAAATGAATGTTTCATATTATATATAAAGTAACAGGAGAATGCTGTACCCTTTGAATATTTGTTTACAACAATAAGAGCAAAAAGCATTTTATGATAAAAGAATAAGCATTTATGTTTTATATTAAAAAATAGAAAAGTGTAAATGGTGAATAAAAGGATATGGAGTAAATGCACATGAGACAAAGTCTCTACAAATAATGGTAAAAAACAAGCAAAGGAACAACGCTTTTATTGTTGTTCTTCATCTTGAAGTCACCATGAGGCCTTCAACAATGAGCTTTGCTCATACCTCATAGTAAGTTCAAGACGGCCCCTAGCACCGGGCTAAAATTCAGTCCAACTTGTTGCTTCTTTAACACAAATGTTAAAAAATGAATAACAGGAAACACCTACAATGGCTGAATATTATATGCAACAATTTGCAAGGGAACTACACAAGACGTAGACAACGATATGAACTCGGGATAACCGGACTTGGTACCGGCACTAGTAAAAGCCAGCGGTAGGGTTAAACCGGTTTATGGGTACCCAAACCTCCTCTTTATCTCTACCGTTTCCCTATAGAATAAAAACATACGAATAAAACCCAAGACAGGTAGACTACTAACTCCATGACCACAATCTTGAAAGGAGAGAAAAAGACAATACGTAATTTTGAAAGATGGGTCAAGGGGTGCTCGCCGCTAAACTGCCAGCTAGCTCAAGGGGCCTATTCTGCTGGTATTCTACTGTCGCACTACGGAAGAAAAATCAAACTCAAAACTTCCCGAAGGGTTCGGTCAAGAATCATCATAAATCTCAGTAGACATCGGCAGAATCAGTGAGAGGCCAGTGTGTGTGCAAAATTTTCAGGTCACCAGGTCTCAAATCTAAGGCAATGTGTAGGTTAATATTCAAATTTTTACCGCCCTTAAATCTGAAAGTCCAAATGATCTAAATATTGAAAAACCTACACGTTTTCATTTAAGAAAAAAAATTATCCTGAAAATAGAAATTTTGGAAAATGTGGGCTTTAATGATCTTATTTTTCAATCTTGTATCATAAATGAAGTTTTTAATTCATTTATTCATTTATTCAGAATGCAACAATCAACAATCAGCTTGAAAAGCAGCTTCGACGGAACCTACGAGTAACTAAAATGGTTGCAATTGTGGTATTCCTTTTTGGTATTTGCTGGTTTCCAGTTCATTTGAAGATGGTATGGGACCATTTTGACAACACGCTGTCAGAGAACTGGCTCACTCGTTTCTTTTTGTATACTATGACATATGTAGATTCATGTGCCAACCCATTTGTGTATGCTTTAACAAACAAGGGATTTAAGCAAACAGTTCTCAGAAAAATAAGATTGATTAGGAAGATGTGTACATGTGTGATGAAAAAAGAATCTTCGGAAAATACAACAGACGATGCATGACAGCATAGTTACCTGATTAAATATTAACAAACAAAAACAGAAACAAAATTATCATTTTTGTTTTTAGCATTGTTATGACGCTATTCTATTGTGTTTCCTATGGATTTTTTTTTAAGTAATCACCATTTTGTTAATCTCAGTTTGACAATTATTATTCCAGACGATTAAACATTATTAACTGTTGTTATTCTCTGATTTGATGGCGTAAAACATAATTATAAGCATTCACAGCGACAACATTGTTACATTAAACGTGTAAATATTTTAAATGGTAAGAAACCAATCATGGCTTTTAATGATGTGTTCTGGATAACTATAATTTATAGTTGCAGGTGACCACCGATATTTTTTCGATTTGTTTTGAAACAACTTCATTATAACAATATCTGTGAATACTTCTAAGAAAACTTAAGTAAAACAGCAGTAGCATCGACGTATCAAAGTTAAACTTTAGTAAAAATAAAAATCTAAGAATGTTATCATTGACGTTTCAAAATTAACTTTTAGTGAAAATATAAATCTAAGAATGTTCAGGGATGACACTATCTTGTCAATGCATAAAAGTTTTGTGTATGTTAACATGTTTTAAATATAAAGAGGGAAATGACAATTGAAAAATCTTGTTCGAAAGGGTTTGACTTCACATTGATTAATACCTTATTCACGAAGGCCGTGGGAAAGAATTTCATTCCTTCAGTATTTCCTATTGAAATGTTAAAAAAGGCATTATCATGTTATTATTTGCCTTTCATTTTGGACTGAATAATACGCCTAAGTATGTTTGAGACTCTTTTATTTTATCATTGTGGAATATTGTTATGACAACACCAGTATAGGTTTGCATATGCTAAGAGAGATAGCTAGCACATATGATTTATTCTTGTCGAATCGAATGTTTGCTTTGTCTATAAGAAGTTTTTAATACTGTTTCAGTTTCTGTATAAAAAACAAACTATAGAAAAAAAGATATCCATCATTAGATACATACATTAGGATATGTATGGACATGTTGACGATGTCTCTTTACATAAATATCAACAGCAAAACTAAAAAGCATATGAAAATGGAAAATCATTTTTATGAGAAATAGAAAAAAGAAGGGAAACGGACTGGAAATATGTCAAAGAGACAACGACACAAAGGGGAACAACAACAACTCAAAGCCACCATAAGTTCAACTTAATATCTTACCAAGGCTAGATGACTTAAGTGATCATGATAAAATACAAGGTATCAATTATATTAAGCAACATAATGTGATAATGAAGTATGTTATAAGTTAACAATGAAAAGTTATGATGTAAATGTACCTGAGACAAAGTCTCTACAGAGCCATGACAAAAACAATCAATGGAACAGCGATTTAATTGTTGTTTTACATCTTGAAGTCACCATGATGCCTTCAACAATGAGCTTGCTCCACAGAGAGTTCAAGACGGCCCCAAGCACCGGTTTGAGTGGAATTAATTGCTGATTTTTTAACAATGTCACATCCATGTCTTATTAAGCTACTTTACTTAACGTACTTTAACATAATCAACTTAACTAACGTAAGGCTCGAGTTATCTCGCGTTTTTTATTTGAGAGAATGAGATTTTTTTCATGATTTTAATTCGAAAAGTGTAGGTTAAAGAAATCAATATTAAACTGGTAAATGATAGGAAATTAATTTACAATACTTTAGGATCTTTTTTATAGCTATTAACACATTGCGAAAACTAATTAATATATTTAAAAAGAATCAGAATTTACTTTTATAAGTACCTAAGTGATAAAATTAACTGCTTAGAAACACACATACATATACATGTTGCAAAAATATTTTCTTTGGAATTCAAGAATACGGTACTATCGAGAGATAAGAACTAATGAGACAGAAATGAGTCGACCTCAAACCTCAAAAACCAGTAAGCGGGAATGACGGTGCAATGGGGTGTGAAAAATAGGCATCTGTAAGATCCATGGAAGTCGTCCACATCCCTGGACAAATAGACTTGATTATTCCTGACATACGTCCCAAAAAAGAAAATTATTAATTATTCGAAGTGTAATCTGCTATTCGTCTTATGACGTTTTTTTTATTTGATGTTTAATAAACATATTGGGCTTTAAAATGGATTAAAACAATCGTGTACACTTAGCTCAACAGTTATATATTAACAAGTACTGGTACTATAATGGTGTACTTTTTTTTATGTAATGGAAGAACCTTTCAAGTTACAAACAAGACTCGTAAGTCCATTATTGTTTGTTTTTTAGGGGGATTCGGGGATCAGACATCTCCTACCCTCTCCAACTGTGCACCTGAAATCAAATTATTAAATAAAACTCAGAATATCTTAGTAACACGGTTATACTCTTAGTTTTCATTCCAAAAATGATTATGCCATTTGGTCGTGTCTTCATTTCAGTGATACCATTGCATGTTTCGAATTCTCAATGAGTTTTGTGTTACAAGGGAATTTACAGTTTATGAACAAAACTTTCTGAATAGTAAAAAGTTATATTTTCGAAAACATATATAAGTATACATTACTGTTGAATGAACGCATGGTCTTCATAAGTATTTACATTATTTTTTCCCAGATAAAGATCGACATTTGAAATTTGTTATATAAAAAAAGATCGGCCTGTGCACATGTATGGGTACAAAAGTGGGCGCACAGTTGAAGTAAACAGAGCTTATTTTAGGGCACGTTCTGTACTAAACAAGCCTTATTTATGTACGAGAAAACTCGTTTCTCATTTATAACTATGTTTGCCAAATGCTTACAAAGAGCTGAAAGATAGAATTCTTGCTTCGATTACACCGAAATGTAAAACATGTATAGACAGAAATTCATAATGTCTCGCTTCTTGTTCATTTGTCTGTTCATCTCTGTGATACGTCATCTCCATCGTTACATCCCAAACTGTAAGAGCCATGTATATCTTATTCAGCAGATTGCACTACATCTATCTTTCTGAACTATCAATATCAGAACTTCATAGTGCTTGCTGTAATTTCCTGCACATGTACGTTGCAAGTAAACACTTTAGAAACATGAAGACCATGTAAAATTGTATAGAGCTTTATGGTTTATATAGTGCTAATAGAATTTCACATACCATATAAATGCCTGAAACAGTAGGTATAGATAAAATAATGCTTTAAGTTGGTAATAAAAACAACAGCGACAATAAACAAAAAAAAAACAAAAACAAAAACAAAAACAAAAAAAAATAAAAACAAAAAACAAAACAATCACTCAATTAATATATATGCTCTCAAAATTCAAGTGGAATGGGTCAAAAGGATATTAAGTTAAATTCGCCTAAAATTGAGTCCTGCATGTGACCGTCAAAACAAGCGCCTTTCATTTTTGTGTCAGTTTTGTTCAGTGACGTCGTGGTACCGCTTAATTTCAACAGGAACAACTGTATAGCATGCATGAAACAGTCAGTTTTCTACGACCAACCTGATAGTACAATAGCGACGCAAATCGGCAAATCGTGAAGGTGAAATCAATTTGTTACTATGATAAATAAAAAGAAAATCGGTAAACTAAAAGTCCGAATTTCGGCATACTTCTTTAGTGACAGTTTGGCAAGAAACGCACTGATACACACATTTACATTACATTTAACTACATGAATCAACTTTATTTCAGAATTATATTTGTATTGGTATTATTTTGAACAAAAGGCACAGGATATTGGGATGTCCAGGAGTAATACCGGTAGTTTACATAGGCGTAACAAGCTCTAGTGCTTCTCTAGTGTTCCCTAAAACCAAAACACTGTTATTTATTGCAATCACTTTCAGTCCCGCGGTGCTGTTTGAAAATTGAATGAAAAATGCTGATCTGGTCCTTTTGTAGACAACAGAAACTATTATTTACATTTTTGTGGTCTCTTTGTACACCATTAAGATGACCCCAATGCAATATACTGTATTGTAAAGTCGCAAATTAAAACAAACGACACCGAATATTGATATGGAAAAAACATAGTTGAAAAAATTTGGAACATTCAGACTGACTTTTAAATTTTCCAAGTAAAATGAATTGACAAATAATCGAAGAGGAAAAATATGAACAAATACAACTGAAACCAATGCAAATGTCTCTTTTGAAATACTTTTCATTCTCATTGTACCTTCGGTATTTTTGAAGTTCCTCCCATTAATAATCTTTTGGTCAATTGATCCCATCAATATTTTCCCTTGAAATTTCCCCTCAGCCAGTTTAAAAAATATATGCCTCAATTATTGCTGAAAGGGATACAATCAAAATACATTTCAATACATTACGTTAATTAAGTTAAAGTTAAGTTGCTTATACGGAAACCTCTATTAAGCACATTGTCGAACATTATCACATCCATTTCTTATTAAGCCCATTGCGAACATTGTCACATCCATGTCTTATTAAGCCCATTGTCGAACAATGTTACATCCATGTCTTATTAAGCCCATTGTCGAACAATGTCACATCCATGTCTTATTAAGCCCATTGTCGAACATTGTCACATTCATGTTGTATTAAGCCCACTGTCGAACATTGTTACATCCATGTCTTACTAAGCCTATGGATGCGAGATCGTCAACAAACAAAAAGTTAACTGGCAAAGTGCTAAGCTAATGAACAGATACATCATATAGACAAACACAGGGCACTCATCAAGTTGATTGTTAGGATAGCGTTTGCACGTTGTGTCGATATTCATCATTTGGTTTCATTTTCTATCATTGAGAAGGATTTTCACTATAAATTGTGTTCCAACATCATTGGAATGAAAAATAATCACTACAAGGTTAATGTTTGAGACTGGAGATGGTCAGGAGCGTCAAACAGACAATAAATTCCAAAATTGACACCATTCACACTTCAATTCTTTATGGAGACAGTTCACAATGTATTGGGCTGTATAATTTTTTACCAACTCCACACAACATTAAAAAACAAAGCCCTGCATTAAGGAGAAACATGACACAGAGGCCCCCAAAAAAGTTGTCAATAAATTCTCATGTAATTTTGAAAAAAATATTTTTCAACATGTAGTCTTTACATTTCTAAAATAAAAAGAATATATCACCCATCTCATTTTCAAGATATAAACCTTGAAAATTTTACATTTTTATATTGAAATATATTTTTAATTTGATATCGTTTGAGAAATTTAATTGGCGGAGAAGTGGTCACATGACTCCCTGTATAAAGTGATATTGCATGGCTATATCGCACGTTACTAAATATAGACCAAAGTAATCTTTCATATCAGTAACTAACATAAAAGTATTTTATAATCAGATGAAATGAAATTTTACTTAAATAAAGTAAAATCTTTTTCTTTTGTGTGAAATTTATAGGACTTAAAGATCAAACTCAATTATATATCCTTAAAGGTTTATACAACTGTATATGCATTTGTGAAATATAGGCTTTCTTTATTTTAAGTTTGTAGTTCTTTCTTGTAAATTAATAATATAACAATTACAGAATGTGTTAGAGGTCGATATAACATCATATCGACCTCGTACACATGCTATAATTGTATAATATAGAAAATCCCAGCGTAATCCTTTCTTTTCAATGTTTAAAAAATATTTTCCAGTGAAAATCTCTGATTTTTTATATAGTGTGTCTTTTTCCATGTACTTTTCAAAAACATAAAAAAATATATATAGGTCACCCATTTTGATTTTCAGCAATTTTCAAAAAACTTGTTCTGGAGGCAGGTTTCAATTTTGGCGGGAAAAATTTCCCGTAATTTTTACCATACAATGTAACTTCATTATTTTTTTCAAAATAATGTTCCTGAATATGCTATATATAATATTTACGGGACATTTAACAGTATTTAAGATCGGTATTTGTTGTAAAATGGAAATTAAGTCTTTTCTTCTCGGAAAAACATTAATTAGGGGCCCGCCACAAAGATTAGTGGACGCCCTAAAGTTATCAGTCTGTCCGTGCGTCCGAAAACAATCGTTTCCGGGCTATAATTTTTTTCTCTTTTGAGATATCTTTTGATATTTTGCATGTGGATTAATCATCTCAAGGTGGCACCTAGCGTACCATAGTTGGCGACCCTTGACCTTGACCTTTGACCTCAAGGTCACATTCATGTTTTTTCAATAACAAAATCGTGACTGGACTATCCCTTTTCTCTCTTTTGAGATATATGATTTTGATATTTAGCATGTGGATTGATCACATCAAAGTGACGTGTCACGTACCATGGTTGGTGACCCTTGACCTTGACCTTTGAGTTCAGGATTACATTCATGTTTTTTCAAATATCGTGTCTGAACATTATACATTAATGTTTTTGGGATGTCAGTCATTCAAGGTCGGATAAACAGATGATTTTCACATGCATTGCAATTTTTCACCCTTGTCCTGATTGTGAATATAGTTCTAGTAAACAATGTAGACAACTTCTGGTAAAGCGCACACTAGATTAAAACATCTAGTGAAGCACTCAGATAATATTCAGAAGAGTGGTCGAGGGTGGCAATTATAATGTAATATGCAACAATAGTAGTATATATGTGGTTTTCAATTATGATTTGACGATGTGCCTGAGGAGGTGCTATTGCATTAACACTTTATTTTATGCCTTCGCATTGGACGATGTGCTATTGTACTAACGCATTTTTAGTGCTTTGTATTTGACGAGGTGTTTTTTGCTATTGTTTCCAAGGCTTTGTTTTTTTTTTGGTTTTTTTTTTTTTGGTTTTTTTTTTTGCTGTTTTGACAGCTCAAATTTGGTACTTTTGTCGTATAAAAAGGTCCGTTTCCTTTGTGTTGTTTGATTAACTCTTGCGTATTACGTTATTTGTCTCCATTTGTGATACCCTTAACTCTGTTAGTATCCCACCCGATCTTAGTTATCTCCCTTTGTTTTGTATATTTTTGTCTTGTCCTAATGTTACCGCAGCTTTTGCATCTGTTTATTATTTCACCCCGTTCTGTATAATTATTGATTTTTTTTGGTGCATTTCCTCCATTGTTTCCTGTATCTATATGCCTTTTCTTTCCATAAGGCAATAAATGATAAACTAAACAAGTAATAACTGTGTTTGGATGCAAACACAAAGTCTTTCTAACGAACTCCCATAAATTTCATCAAATTACGAGCAATTGCGGGGGACCACATCCATACCCTCTAGGATGAGTAGTAGACCCCAGGTGGTCACCATATGGTTTGAATTGGGCTAAAATGACAAATGTAATAATTAGAGGCTCAGAAACTGAGCGAGAATCGCTCACCTGACAAAATGCTTGCAGCGGGGGATGAAAATAATGTTTATCCTATAGGATCCTGTGTTAAACATGTTAAAATATGTTCTGTGCTGGTGGTCTTGTTTTTTATCAGATCAAAACAAATTATCTAAGCAATCTAAGCTTGGCTGAATTTGCCGTTATAGTTTCAGCACATATGACGTAAAAGAGATCTTCTTTAAGTGGTCCCATTTTAAACAAAGTTCTGTGCTTTGGGCCTTTTCTTTTGTCAGATCCGAATAAAATTAGCGTTCTTTGTAAAAGACCTTCCGTTCATTATTTCAGTACAATTTAGTTCAGTTTGCTTCAATAGTTTCAGAGCAAATGTTGAAGATGATGTTTTTCCCATTGGGTACAATGTTAAAACTAAGATCTATGCTGGTGGCCATGTTTTTTATCGAATCAGAACGAAATGTGTAATCTTTGTGAAGGACCTTACATATAGCAATTGAGTACAGTTGAGTTAAATTTTCTCTAACAGTTTCAGAGCAGATGTTGGAAATAATGTTTTTCCCATAGGGGTCCAATTTTAAACTATGTTCCTTGCTGGCTACCATGTTTTTTATTTAATCACAATAGAATGTGAAGCTTTGTGAAGGATCTTCCATTAATCATTCCTGTATTTGCTTCAGTGGTTTCAGTGGTTTCAGAGGAGAAAATGAAAATGTGAATTTCCCATAGAGCTAATGTTAAACTATGTTCCTAGCTGGCGGCCATGTTTCTTGTCGAATCGCAACGAAATGTGCATTCTTTGTAACGAACCTTCCATACATAATTTCAGTACAGTTTAGTTAAATTAGCTTTAATAGTTTCAGAGCAGATGTTGAAAATGATGTTTTTCCCGTAGGGTCCAATGTTAAAACTAAGATTCGCGCTGGTGGCCATGTTTTTTTATCGAATCGGAACAAAATTTGCAATCCTTGTGAAGGACTTTCCATGAAAGCCGATACTATTTGGAACCTTACAATACCGTATAAGTGGTTATTTTCGGGGGACGCAAATTTCGCGATTTCTTTCGAAATTGGTGGACTTTATTTTCGCAGGACTCAAATTTTTGCAATTGCTTATCATTTACTGAATAAAGACTCATAAGAATTATATTTCGCGGTATGCAATTTTCGCGACTTCAGAATGGTCGCCAATAAAGCGAAAATTAAGTCCTCGCAAAAATAACCACTTAAACGGTATCTAAATTTTTGTAAATTTTGTTGAAAACCAAGGAGTATCTCCCTCATGCAAAGCTCTGTCCTAAGTTAATTTTGGCTTTACATTTAGATCATATTGGTTATTTGTTCTCTCTCAGTTTTTAAACATCTTTGAGTTTATGGTCTTCCAAACGTTTAGGTTTTATCTCCACTGAAGAGACATAAGTTTTCGAATGCGCATATGCAGAATTTAAATTATCAGTGACTTCGGTATTTAGTTATTTGTTACCACTTGGTCGATGCCACTGCTGGTGGACTGTTAGTCCCCGAGGGTATTCACCAGCCCAGTAGTCAGTACTTCGGTGCTGACCCGAAAGCCGAT
>MJUU01010097.1:91078-114527 GCA_002080025.1 Modiolus philippinarum | reverse complement strand
ATAGTCAATTTCTTGTGTCTTTTTATTGGCTAATTTTTTTTTTTTTTTTTTTTTTTTTTTTGGTTTTTGGAATTAAAATAATCCCTGTGACCTAAGATCTCTTTATCCAAAATAAGCCAAAGTTATCCTTAGTTGGTGTCGAAGTGCGCATATGCAGAAAATTGCAGGAAACAAATTAACAGTAACTTCGGTTTTTTGTTAGTTGGTACTCATCTATATATATTTTACAATTTATAGTGTCTGAGTCTGTCACAAGATTGGAAGTTGTCACATACTTGGCTTCAAAGTAATCTTTTAAATCTGAATTATTTAACGCATAACATATATTTCTGTATCATGCAATAAAGAAAGCTTTTAGTAAATAGAACAAGGAAGGACAAAAAAACTTTATTGGAAATCGGTTCGAAACATAGCACTATTTCCAAATATTGTTTTAAAAAAAATGAGTCCAATCGTGCCATTATTGCTATCCGCAATTTGATGTACTTCTAGCAATAAAATAAAGATTTTTGGGTTACCTAAAATGTTTAGTTTTCATATAGTATGCACTTACTTTAAATGCTTGACTATTTCTCAGTATTCCATATCAATTGACCAAGGTCTACTTTAACATGCAACCTGGCGTAATGATTTCCTGTTGTTGTTGTATGATACCTAAATTAAAGGTAGACATCACGATCTTGTGGATCGCAATGGGATGTCTGTTTCCCAGATAATACAGATCTTTCCCCTTACTGCTAAGGTTTGCATTCCTCCATCGGGTTTGACTTTACAACCAGAGCTGACATTTTCATGAAGCTAGGGACTTAAATGGTTAAGCCTAGCAAGATCCATGCATGGAATGTTTCATGTTCCTAAGAATTTGTTCTGATAACTGATCAAAGCAAATATCACAAGTTTTCTGTAATAAGGACCTTCACCAGGCAAGATTTTCTATTAGTGAACTTCTCGTTTTTGATCAGTAATATTCCCATATCTCCAGCACGTGGCGTGAACATTTCACAATTTATTCGCTATTGCCGTGCTTGTAGTTTGTACAGCGATTTTGTCAACAGAGCGAAAGGATGAGTGACAATAAGTCCCATATTTGGCCCAAAACCCCAAGTTGTTTAACATAGTGTGATATGTATTGGAAATATTAACTTTTATATGGGTTTACGATGAAAACATGAAATAATACCAATTTCTTTCATTTTGACAATTATTGTAATATCCCAAAGAGCCGTCTGTTACAAAAAAGAGAAAATATACAATTTTGAATGTTCTCAGTGCAAAATTTCCTTTAGTTAATATAGGACGTGTGCAAACATCATCTTTAAACTTTCAAACTGATGTAAATAATCATTTTATATATTTTTACCAAATATGTCGTTGTTATTCAGATGCGCCAACATTTTTCTCAATACCACACTTTGTGAATAACAGCAAAACTCAATAAAATTCTGAAGATTTCCAAAAACTTTTGGTTTTGAGTTCATTGATTAGAATCAAACCGATTGGAAAAAAAGCTTGCCATTTTGTTAAGGCCTATAATTGCTCAATGTTGCAGCAACATAAGACATATGTTTGCTTAGTTTTAATATCATGGTTAATCTTGGGCCAAAAATTGGTCTTACTGCCACTCATCCTTACTGTCTCATAAACTTATAAGTTAAGGGTATGTTCAGTCACTGTTGCACTTGTCACTGTAGAAGTTTTACGGTCGTCACCATGATTTGAAAGACCGTTACAATATTAAAATTAATTGCATATGTGTTACGGACTCCTGTTCATTTACTGTATACAGGGGTTTGTCTTTAAATGCAGTGTGGAGTTGATAAAACAATTTCCCTTGTTTGAGATATATGCTCTTTATTTTTCTTAGATATGGTGTACCTATACATGAGATTATATATCACATGTACACTTTGTTTTAACTATTATCTTAATTAATGTAAATTCTACAACTAAGGTTAAACTCCTTTCATCGCAGTATTGTTCGTAGCCGTATTTGATATAACACAACGGCAGTAGAATGCCGTAGGAATAAAGTACAAGATTACCTAAATCAAATTACATACATAAATCGGACTTCGTTTGCATTTATGCGTTTTTAAACTTTTTTTTTAAATCATGGATTTCCTATGCTTGGGTTCTAGTGCTGCTGATGAGGAATTTATTTCCAAAATGACTATACAGCTCATTGAAATAACATGCAGTTGGAGTTAACATATGTGTTATGGTCTCATGTTCATTTACTCCATATCCGTTCGTAAAATATTGAAAACAGGACTTTGTCTTTTACTGCAGTACAATTCCCCGGGTTTGAGATGCATGCTCTTTATTTTTCTTAGATATGGTATACCTTACATGAAATTGTGTCTTATGTGTACACTTTGTTTTTAACTATTATCTAAACTTATGCAAATTCTACAAATAAGGTTAAACTCCTTCCATCGTAGTTCGTAGTTTTGTCCTTAGCCATATTTAATATAAATGATTAATCGGATTTCGTTTTCAATTATGCTTTTTATTAACATTTTCTTTTAAATTATGGATTCCTATTCTTGGGTTCTAGTGCTGCTGATGAGGACTTAATTTCCTAAATGGACATACAGCTCATTAAAGTTAATTGCAGTTGGATTTAACATATGCATTAATGTCTCATGTTCATTTACTCCATATCCTTTCGTGAAATATTCTATTTCATAAATGAGAACAGATATCTTTGGGTAGAACCAGAGTTTATTACCGTAAAAATCTACTGTTTTTATTTAAAAAAAAGCTTGGAGCAGATCCTGATTACCCTTCCGGAGCACCTGACGATACCTCAGTTTTTGTAGGGTTCACACTGTTAGTGCACTAGTTTTGTGGCGTTCCAGTTCATTTTTGTTTTATTTGTTTCGTCTTTGTCATGCTTTAAATTTTTACTGTTATCTTTCTACATTAATTTTCTCATCCCTTTAATCACAACTGCAGTGTGGAATTGGTTAAAACAATCCCCCGTGATTGTGGGGTTTAAGGGCTTTTTACAGGTTACAGAATGCATTTGCAATGACCGTTTATTCAGAACTGTAATGTCATGATTTGTATAGGTATTAAAGATAACTAATTTTTGACGCTCATGGTACAGTATAGATACAATTTAAGAAAATGCGCTATCAAATCCGCGATTGCCTCTTCGCACAATTGACTATTCTAACCTTTTCGGCACTTAATCTAGAGGTCGGGCTTATTCAACCTATGTTAATTTCATCCCTCAAGAAATTCTATGGCCATCACCATAACATCATTGAAAGATATGACGTGTCAGTATCCCAAATGAAAGTGGACATTTTCCCGGATAAGACTACCCATTTTGACATTTTCCTGGATATACTCACTCACAGTGTGACGGATGTTGGTAACAGAGTAGGACATGCTTACCTTTTCGGAGCACCTGGTGTCACTTTCAGTTTCACTGGAGTTCACACTGTGAGTGCCTTTGTCTTGAATGTTGTGATTTCTATTTCTGTGCTTTGTATCTGTCTAACGTCATTGTTTTCTATGTTTAGCGTCATTGTTTTCTGTGTTCTCGTTTTTGCCATTTCTTTTGACATCGATTTTTGTAAATTCCACTCCTTTGTTTCTTCGGTATTCTACTGCCGTTGTTTCCTTTAAAAATGCATTAACTATGTCAATCTAGATACGCAACAGCTTCTTGAACAAGAGCAATCGTTGATTTTCAAAAATTCTTAAGTGCGACGCCAGGAAATGTGCCACTTGTCCTCGCCTCATCCAGGAGAATACTGTTAAATCAAATGTCAATGCCAGGAACTTTACCATCAAATTCCCTGTTGACATTTCCTGAAAAACACCCAGCCTGGTATATTTGATCACCTGAAGTAAACCAGGCTGTGGAATTCAGTACGTATGGGAAACTGGTCGTCCATTACAACGACGTACCCAGAGCACTTGTATCGGATTCGTTTTCCGAAAAAGTTAAGATCTTACATATATCAGAACTGTTCTCTTTATAATCATGACAAAAATATATTAAAATTCAACCTCTTGAAATTGTAGAAAAATCCCCTAACCAATCCAAGAGAGAATTTGTAAGATCAAGAAGAGAATGTGAACTGTCTTGGATACAAAAACTTCAGACAGCTTATCCGTTAGGTTTAAAAGACAACATCATGGATCAAGGAAACATTTCTCAGCGTATTTCTTTTCCAAAATTACGCCATCGCAGGTCACATGCTCAAAGAGGGAATTACAACATAAAAAACAAAAGTAAAATCTTATCAATGTAAAAGATCTGTACACTGTATTCAACAAAAAAGAGTGGCACGGCTTGTTTACTAAACTTTGCTCAATTCATGTTAATCAACTTCAAAAAATCTCTTTGGGATGTGATACTTTGTCCTTTAATAGTCCGGTCTATGAATGTTCAAAATTATTGATGCTTTCTGCTTTCATCGGCTTTATCCTGGAATCGACCAGCCCGATGAACATGTAAAACAATTTTTGAAAATTAGATACATAAATAAGGGAATTGATGTAATCGACATAGCAGGCATTTTTCGAGATCCAGGTATTCAAAAACTTGTTCCCGTTAATTTTGAAAACCATGATATGCCTGTCGTTTCCTTCACTTACAAAAAGCCCACTAGAAGTATTTTTTTCAATTATTCTTCTTTAACCTGTGATGCTTATTTCGAGAAGAATTACCCAAGCAGCTTAGACTGTTGCACGTCGCCATATCCCTATGACCCTTGTAGACATATATTTACGGGGAATTTGAACATCATCGATGACAAAGAAAATTCTTTAGAAAGTTGCTTAAATATCGCCCATCTTCCAAAATAAACAGGCAAACATGTTTCGATATTATTACAGAGGCAGTTACCAATTATTGTATAAAATGGTACAAACGAGAAAGTACAGACAAACACGCACTCAATATATTCAAAGACAAAATTATTACCGAATTCCCCAACAGAATAAATTTTCACAAAGCTAATTATAAAAGAGTAACCACCTAAACTGTCTGTAAACAGACTGAAAGTTAAAAATAAAAGATGTTAGTAATAAATAGTGTTTGTACCAGTGGATAAAGTCTCCAACAACGTTTCTATTATTTGAAAGAAATAATATATAGATGTCCAACAAAATGAATTGGCTATGTCTAAAACTTTCAAACGTACTAATTTTGACGAAAAAGCATTAACCAAACATCACTCTAACGATACAGAAATGCTTCAAGTTCCACCTAAAGATAACACCTTGCCTACTTGTACTGGATTCCTAAATTCCGCAAACATCCCTACAAAAATTGCTTCATTGCGGCATCCAGCAACTGTTCTACCACTAATTCATCCATCTATTTAACCAGTGCATTCACCTGTATAAAAGAGTTACTTATTAAATACTGTGAAAAAAATTATCTAAACTCTGGTGTTAATTACTTTTGGAGTGTAAAAAATCCAAGTTTTAGAAAAATTAAAATCAATAAAAAGACCAGTTCCGTCTGTTGATAGCTATGATTTTTCTATTTTATTCAACCCTTCCAAATAAATTGATTAAATCAAATTAGGACAACTTATTAAATGGTCTTTCAAATTTTGTGGTCTACAGTTCATTTGTTGAAATAGAAAGCAAGGCTTCTTCTCTAAGATCACCTACAAAAATCATTGTTCCTGGACTTGCGATGACATGATTAAGGCACTGAATCTTTTGCTAGACAATATTTTTGTTCGTTTTGGCAACACCGTTTATCAGAAGGTCATTGGAATCCCAAAGGATACAAACTGTGCACCTCTCATTGCAATTTTTTTACTCTTCTGTGACGAACAAAACTTTATGAAAAAAACTACAAAATGGAACCGTACGAAACAGTGATCAACTCATTTCTATTTTCAATGATAACAGCAGATATATCGACGATATCCTTACTGTTTACAATCACAAGTTTTTAGCCTATGTCGACCTCATTTATCCACAAGAACTGAAACTTAATAAAGCAAACAATGATTCTATATACTGCCCATTTCTCGATCTTACTATCATTGTGGACTCCGGTAAAATTGTAACCAAAAGTTATGATAAAAGGGATGATTTTGATTTCGCTATTACCAACGTCCCTTTTCTTGACTGTGATGTTCCTGTAGCTCCATCATACGGGGTGTATAAATCTCAACTAGCACGATTCGCCAGGCGTCTGTTCCACTCTTTAAACTTTCTTTTTCTACGATAAAGATTTTACTGTTAAGAGTACGGTAACCTATAGTTAAATAAACAGCGAGGAAGACATTTCCAAATTTTGACCACAACAAAATGGTGCCTACATTAAGTTTCAACAAACAGGCTGGGAAACTTGACAATATTACACTGCTATTCCTCTAGATTTGATATGTCCTAAAGTAAAAATCAAAAGCATTTCAACGTCTCTTCAATCAGGCAAAATGTTCCAACGTACCAGTAAAGCAGTACTATTTAATATTCTGTCATAGGACAAAGTCTTCTCTGTCATTATCAACATCATTTCTTATATAATGTTGGGAGTTCATTTTTTGCAAAAGTCATATGGTGGAAGTTGTCTATATTTTTCAATTTTCTAAATGCACTTCAAATGACATGCATGACAAAAAGAAATTTTAAATAAGCAGTTTGATATTAATTATGATTATCTCTTATGGACTTTCTCATATTTCCTTGCGTGATTAAAATTGTCATTTTTTTGTACATGTTGTATATAATATTTTAACCTCTTATGAAAACTGGAAACAATGTGTCATAAAAGCAAAGTATCTGTTTCTGTCTCTAACTTGAATCATAAGAGTCGCGGTAATCAACTAAAAAGATATGTTAAAAATATACCTAAATATGTATAAGGGGGTAATAACAAAATCACAGAATACAGTTATTAAGAGCCAAAGTCCATGAGACAAATAGACAAATCAGATGGAAACCACAGGAACAATTGTCGACCGCAATGGTCCTGACTTGGTACAGGTATTTCAAAATGGAATAGTTGGTTAAACCAGTTGTATGACATGCCAAACTTTCTTTTCCACTGCGGTAGCCTGGTATCAACTCAACAGCAATTGCTATTGAAAAGTAGTTGACAGTTAAAAGAATTGATGATCCAAGTACTTATTAAAAAGAATCTTGATTCAGAGTTCTGACCGAAACTTCAAATTGTTTCCACAAGGGACTGATATCTATTTAAGAACTATTTAAATGATCGTTTAAGACGGAATTTTTTTAAGCCTTCATTAAAAAAGCGATCCGGAAATAACTATGCCTGATGAGAAAGTCTCTCCGAATGTAAGAAATACATTATCAATTAGAAAATCAAGCATACTGCACACCTTTTTTTCATCATAGCAAATTCCCCTTTAAAATTAGTTTTTGAAAAAAACCTATGAATTTATAACCTAATACTATGGTGCTTTTGTCGGCCAACGGATGACAGTGATTGTAAGAGCGCTTTGCTAGTTTAATTTATGTTTGTTGACAATCTTGCATGCATGACGAGAAAATCATGGATGTAGGTTAGCAAATAATTCCGCTCAAACCGGTGATAGGTACCGTCTTACTATAAGGTCTTATATATGAGCTCATTGTTGAAGGGTTGATAGTGACTTCCAGATGAAGAACAACAATAAAAGCGTTGCTCCTTTGCTTGTTTTACATGTATTTGTGGAGGTGCTGTCTCATGTGGATTTACTCCATATTCTTTCATTGATCACCATATTGAATTTTATTATTATTATATACCACATTTCTATAGCGCCTTTATCATAAAGTACAATGTTCAAAGGCGCTGTACATATATTTGTGTTACTGATTATTCGGATTTCGGTTGGTTTTATGCATTTTAAACATTTTTGAAATTATTGATTTCCTTTGTTTGGGTTCTAGTTCTGCTGATGAGGAATTAATTTCCGAAATGGCCATAAAGCTCATTAAAATTATTGCAGTTGGTGTTCAAATATGTGTTATGGTCTCATGTTCATTTACTCCATATCCTTTTGTAAAATATTTACATTTTATAGTGAACTAAAAATAAAAAGACACAAATAAATGCATAATACATTAGGAGAAATAAAATAGGATACTTGAGCACTGATATAAAAAAACTATAACTTAGTTATTCTTACAAATGTAAAATGCAGAATTTTAGTCAAATTGTTGAGAATAATAAGTGTTTAAGTCTTTCTAAATAACAAAATACCGATGATACTGTTAATTTATTTTCTGCATATGCGCATTTCGACAGCTTATGTCTTATCAGTGCAGATTAAACCAAAACATTTGGAAGTCCATTAACCGAAAATTTGGTAAAAGCTGAAATAGAACAAACAACCAAAAGGATCTAAATAGAAAAGCCAAAATACAGCTAAGGACAGAGCTATGTACGAGGGAGATACTCCTTAGTTTTAAGCAAAATTTTGTTAAATTTAGATATTGCAAGTTTCAATTAGGTCAATAAATTCTTTCTCTTTTTATTAAACTTTTTGATTTCAAATGTAAAAATACAAACGTAGTTTTATTTCTCTCTTTGCTTCATTTTTGGAATTCAAATGTAACAGTACTGTATATAATTATTCATCTTCAAAATATTGAGACATTATGAAATAATTAATCTTCATCAATTGTAGTGTTTCAGGCAGTCTCATTCCATAACTTTTCATATTTGGATACATTTTATTTACATATAAATTTAATTGCATATTATATGAATTGCTCATTTTTAATATCAATATCAGAACTTAATTCAGTCCTGAAATTGTAAGAGTTATGATGCAATATATTTGAACAAATAGAACTGAACAATTTACATATTTCTTCTTTAAATTGATACTAAATAAATAACAAATACTAGTAAATAATGTTTAAAAATGAAATCATTCTATGGATTAATTATTAAATACAAAAATACCCATGTTGCATAATTAATTACTACATATGGAAAAAACACAATTTATCTTATTTTCGTTCAATCGTTTTTCTAGCATTAAATCAATTTTCTAGCATTAAATTAACGACAGCATGACAAATTAACCAAGAGAGAATATTTTCAAGGATAAAGAAGAAAACTGCAATGTATTTGTACATACTAGTAGAAAACTTAAGAAGCT
The DNA here is from genome assembly GCA_002080025.1 of Modiolus philippinarum. Taxonomy (NCBI): domain Eukaryota; kingdom Metazoa; phylum Mollusca; class Bivalvia; order Mytilida; family Modiolidae; genus Modiolus; species Modiolus philippinarum. The sequence goes on along the minus strand of MJUU01010097.1, from coordinate 105,423 downwards.
TTTTGCGAAAAGTTAATCACAGTGTTTAATGTTCAAATACAAATATGCCAAAATTTATTTCACAGAGAAAAGTTACATGGTCATTATCTATGAGTAAATTAATCTTCATATTAATATTTTGCTGTACATGGACTCTGAACTAATTGACATCCTAGAACTCGATATTGAAATTAAAATGATTTTAACACTTAAATATCTTTAACACTAAAATATTTCATATATTTTTAAAACTCTTTAAATTATATATTTTTTATCATAATTCTATGGAATTCTGAGTCAAATTTATTGTGTCATTCATGTTTTGGAACAAACTTCTTTTGCGAAAAAATCAAGTTTATTTATGGACCCCTGAGCCTGATTAAAAGTAATTTATGTTGTATGAAGGAACTTTGGACATGATTATTTTTATACCATGTCACACTATGTTTAAACATTAAAGGGAGAGTAAATTTGACTTGGAAAGTATTTGAGAGATATATGGCTAGATCTCGCCTGTTTGTATCACCGCTGAATACATGCTAAAAACACACTATAGAAGCCGAAGGTGAATTTAAAAGAATATTACCTCATCCAAGCATACCCGTTGTGATGTGAGGCATGAGGGCCATTTTTATTATGAGCCTGAGGCTGGAAAAGTGTATTATATTCTCACTCTATCTTCCTTTTCCCTCCCTGTCAATTATATTGTTGGTAGAAACTAACTTTGAATAATGACACGTGAATGTAACGTATGGGTTTTTATATGAGGAGGTTATATGCAAGGTCATCTGTAGTGGGGTCATGATTTTGACCTCTTTGAACAGAAATTTGTATGTGTATCTCGCCACAGTGTTCTATTTGCTATATTATACACCTTTCGAGTCTAAGGCTCATTATAAGAATAGCCATCATCCTTCATACCCTACGGGTATGCTTGGATGAGCTTGTTCATATGATTGGTTGGCATATAGATGCTAATACTTTAAGACAATTTTCAAAAGTGATACCGGTCACCTGTTGTAAGTCCCTACATCTCATAATTTTAATAAGCCAAAATTTCCTGAAACTGACTCCATGAGTACCCTCTGATCTTTATGTTGTGATTGTCTTGTGTTGATCTTCTTTGCAATGTGGAAAACTAACATTGATGTAATATCATTCCACATCTAGCAATGAATTCTGCTTAAGCTGGTGTAATGGACCGTCTTTGACGTGCTGTGAGGTATAAACAAAAGTTCATTGTGGAAGGGTTTATGGTGACATCAAAATTAAGAACAACAATAAAAGATGTTTTCTATTACATGTTTTATACCATGCGTTTGTTGCTACTTTTGTCTCGTGTGTAGTGGATTTAATCCATATCCTTTTATTGCTCAGGTAAAAAGAAGCAATCAGGAATTCAACATTATCAATTTTATCGTAAAGCCTCGACTTCAAACGTGCATCTTCGTATATGATTGACAAATGGTCAATCGTGTAAGGCTATCGGAATTTTCTTTAATTTCAAGCTCATTTTGATTGCCAAGTGTGAATATTCAGTCTAAGTAACAAGAATCTTGTAATTTTTCAATTATTTTTTTTACATATCCGTAAACTTCACCGTCAATGATCAGATATTAGATTGGATATCCATGGTATCATGCATTTAATGCAAGACTAGTATAATCAATTAACAATACAATAAATACAAAACAACAATTAATTGCTATAATGAAAAATTAAGATAAGTTCAGTATTTTTAAATATACTCTTCAACGGTCGTCACCACGATTTGACAGACCATTACAATGTTTCTGTTTCACAAATGAGAACAGATATTTTTGAGTTTGTTACCGGACTGACTAAATCGGACTTTTCACTGGCAGTGTGACGGGTGCCACGCGTGGAGCAGATCATACTTACCCTTCTGGAGCACCTGATGATACCTCAGTCTTTAAAGGGGTTCACACTGCTAGTGCTTTAGTTTTGTGGCGTTTTTGTTCAATTTGTTTGTTTGTTATGTCTTTGTCATACTGTCTCAATTTGGATTTATGATTTTATAATTTCCCCTTACCTCGTTCTTGCTTCGGTATTCGTTTGCCGATGTATTAAAAAATAACTACAATAATAAATATGAAGAAGAGAGGAAATGGGATAAATGTCAAGGACAACATCCCTTTATCCAGGTTAAAACAACCCCAAAAATACATCTCGTAAATAAAAAAATTCAGATTTGACTGAAATTGACAATAATCTTTTTGATAAACGTTAAAGGTCAAAACAACTTTGATTTTAAATACAGCTGGGTATTGTTAAATTTCAAGCAAACCTTAAGAAAACTGGAAATTATACAAATAATAGGTAAAATGTTATGCGATTATTTTTTCTTTCAACTAGTAAATTTCGCAATTCCTTGGTAAATGGAACTGTAAAGATGCTTAGTTATATCTCTTAGAAATTTTTCTTAAATATCGAAACTATAGATAAAAAACACTCAAGGGAACTTCATAAGTATACATTGTAGGTCCTGTTGCCTTGTCGAATTGTCTAATGTTAGTGATACAGGCTTTACTTTAAACTTTCTATTTATTAAAAAACAATTTATGCTATTGATTTTAAATGAAAAAAAATCAGAATGATGCAGAGAGTCGAGTTTTCAGCTTCAGGTATTATCATTATATATAGAAAAGTAGAAAGAAACTTAACTGCACAAACAAGAAGAAATAATGATGTCTTATATACATCTATTGTTCCGTCTTTCAAATGTTTAGAGAGGAGCATTTCGGGCTAAAAATTGAATGACACATACTTCAAAACATTAACTGTCAAATTACGATAACAAAAACTTTGGAGATCAAAGTGTATGAATTATTAATTTTCCCAAAAAAAATTTCTTTAGACACTAATACAGTCCATATTGCAGAATGGATGGTAACTTTGATCTATGAATATTGCCATCTAGTTTATTTCCCTGGAAAATATGTCTGTTTGCTTTTGTTGCAATTGTATCTGCAATTAATGATATGAGAATTTTCGGCTGCACTTATACCTTTAGGCAATTAATAATACCAATGACTAATTCTTTATTGTTACATTGAAAGGTATAGCATAAATATATACATACCCTCAAGAAAGCTAATTATAGAATCAGGATTATCAATGGGTTACATTTTGAATTAGCGTGATTGATAACTATTTCTTGCTCGTTTCACGACGATTTTAACAACCGGAAGTTGAAGAGGCATTATACTTCTTTCTTCAGTATAAGCTTCCTCTAATAGGAACACAGCTAAAAGCTTAACACAGCTAGTATTAATTTATTTCTGTAAAGTGTTGAAATGTCATTATGGCTTTACAAAAAAAAATTAAGTTAATTACACTGCAAAATTCCTGGTGGGTAATTAAGCATTCCCAAAAATTGCTCCTCTTCATCTTTTCAGGACGGTACAAAGTTTTTACTAATAATAAAAGAAATACAGTCAGGCTCTATAAAATAAGACAAGTAAAATCTAGTTTTTGAAATGTTTTATAATTCATAAATAAAACTCTGATACATTCCCCAACTTTTCTCATCATTTTTATCTTTTGAAGTAGTTAAATCAGTTTGATAGAATTTTTCTAGCAAATGAAACTTTTTAACTGTGAAGACAAACTGCACTCACAAATGACCTATATACAAGTAAGTTTACCTGGAAACATAGATAATTACCTTGGGCTACTCCAATTGATCTAGGGGTGAAATCAGAGGTTATCCGCAGTAAAAGCTTCATATGAACACTAATTAAGTATTAATGGTTAAATTAAAAAGAACCCATGTGCTACATTAGTTAAAATTATGCATCGCGTCTTCACAAGAAACGAATAGTATTAATTGGGTTTGAATTTAAACACACTAAGTCTCCCAAACAATTTGTAATATAAGGAAATCAAAGACGTAAGGTTATATCTCCACAATCTATACTAACTTTCACTGAAATGGTGATCCAATTCTAAGCACGTTGTGTTTCTGGCCTTTTGCTGTTTCCATGACAATGATTTTTATTGTGTTTTTTCGAGACTTTACGGATCATCTTGGTGTCGGAATCTACCATCCAATGAATCTTATGGTGTCTTGATAACCAGTCTCCGAGAAATGGGTTGGACAAACTTGAAACGGAAAGCGGAGAAAAATTTGCTTTCAAATGTCCAATCATAGGATTAATTATGGCGCTCACTCTTTTCATTATTTGTCACATAACAAATTTTAACGGATATATTCCTTTCTTTTTTTTTCTTCAGAACATTTTATATGTATAGTTATTGTTTAGTTTAATAATCTGGTATCATATGAAACTCAGTTTATTGAAATGCTGCAGCTTTAATGTTTATTGTAGATTTCCTTACAAATTCTGCCTTCTGAGGAAATTAGTTACCAATTGTAAATTTTATTCATAATGAAAACGTGTCACCGAATCTTTTATATAGTTCAATTGAAAGTTTGTATTAATATATCTGTATTGTATGCAATGAATTATTTGATGAATATATTTACAACAGTTGCAAGAAATAGCCTATATCACCTTAGACAACAAATTCGATGATTCTATCTTATTCTGAGCTATAAAGTCTACCAAGAAATCAGGTTTTGTTGAAATCGGAAAAAGAAGATTTTTTTTATGTATTTACGCGGCCATCTTAGAGTTTGTGTGCATTTTTAAATTTCTTTTCATATAAATTACTGCATCCCAACTTATTTAACATTTTTGCAAAATATTAACAAATTATTCAAAGCAGTTCTAGAGATATTGAATTATCAATCTTCTCACATCAAATGACGGCCATTGTGAGAATTTGAAAAAGATAAATTTCAAACAAAAGCATATGAATCAAATGGTGGTCAAACTTTATAGGATGTTTCAAAATAATTGCTCCGACACAATTACTGGAATAATAATAATAATAATAATAAAAGTAATAATCAGAAGAATCAATGTTATTTTCTGACGTCACGGCGTCAGACAGTATTAGAATCAGAAAAAGCAAATTCGGTAAGGCGTCCATGTTAGCATTGCATTTCGGTAAAGCGTCCATTTTTGCATTGCATGACGATCAATAAGGTGTATCGTGTTATTTGATTAATATATGGTTACGACAATATCATTGCAAATCAATAAATCAACACTGACGATCGTGATTTTCATATATTTTTCTGCGACAATATTTTTAATGACAGACGTCAGACAGTACTGGAATCAGAAAAAGCACTTCCGGTAATGCGTCCATGTTCCCTTTGCATTTCGGAAAAGCGTTCATTTTTGGTGTAACAAAACTTATCTGGAACCCAGTCAGGCAAATATGTGAATATAGTACTTATTTGAGATAACATAGTTCCAAGGAAGTGTTAATAGTGTTGTAGATTAAAATGATTGACTTGTCATTATGAAGTAAATCAAAATGGCATTCAACAGAGATTCTTTTCAGCCTAAATTTATACCATTTTTAATGAATAAAAATACCGATGTCTGATTGTACACATAAAAGTATACAACTGAAATAAATTTTGAATACCGATTCTGCTAACCGGTTACAACCTATTCGACCGATTAACCGAGTAACCGGTTACTCGTTGCCATCCCTAATATTTTTATATAACATCCTTTTAGCGTGCTGTTTGCATAAAAATACACTGATATTATTTTCTACATTAACACTTTAGAAAATTTATACGTGTTTTGTCGGAATAAGAGACAAAGAAACCAGTTCTTTTGTTAAGGTAGATCGGTATTCTTCCGCCATTTTGAATTTGTTATTTATGCTGCTATGGTACTATACGCTTTTTAAATATGCAAATATTTTTATTTGTAATGAATCAATCAATCTTATATCCATAATTTAAAATGCAAAGGACCTATATTGACTTGATTTCACATGTAAAAGAATGGATAACAGGAAACACCCACAATGGCTGAAAATTATAATTACATGCCACAATCTGTCATGAAACTACACATGAAAAACACGAATAAGACAAGCGACAAACGTAGAAAACAATAGGAACTCGAGACAGCGGGACTTGGTACCGGTACTAGCAAAAGCCATCGGTAGGGTAAAACCGGTTTATGGGCACCCAAACCTCCCCTTTATCTGTCCCGTTTCCCTATAGTATAAGAAACATACGAATAAAACCCAATACAGGTAGACTACTAACTCCATGATCACAATCTTGAAAGGAAAGAAAAAAAAAAAAATACGTATAGATAGGTCAAAGGGTGCTCGCCGCTTAAATGCCGGCTAGCTCAAGGAGCCTAGTCGACTGGTAGAACACTGCCGCACAACGGAAGAAAAATCAAACTCAAAACTTCCCGAAGGGTTTGGTCAAGAATCATCATAAATTTCAGTAGACATTGGCAGTATCAGTGAAAAGCCAGTGTGTGTGTGCAAAATTTTCAGGTCAGTAGGTGTCAAAGCTAATTTAACGGATGCAAGCAGTATATTTTGTCGATATCCCCTATTACGTAAAGAATGTAAGTAACATCCCAGCTTTTCTGGATTTTTAATCAATTTCTGGCATTTCTTAACAACATTACCGTAAAAACGAAGATTAGAAATGCCATTAGTAATAAGCTGTTCACGAGTGACGCCATATTTAGATATCAAATGTTCATATCTATAATAAAACTTCTTAAATGCATTCAACAACTTATGAAATCTGTAACCCTGATGTAAAAGTTTCACTTGTCTTTATCTAATTAGACGAGGTATGGTAACTTGATAATTAAATAAACTAGAAGATGATTTTTGAAAAAGGTTGATAATTAGATAAAAATATTTTACATAGATATCGCTATGAAAATTCACATTTTACAAATTATATGGCAACAAAGTCGGTGACCCCCATTTTTCTTTATATTTTTCGAAAGTATGTTCAAAGGGCTAACACATGAGTAAAGTGTCTATGGAAAAGTTTTAAAGAAATCAACATAAAATACCTGTTCTTTAGAAAGATATCAGTTATTTTAAAAACAAGCACGGTGACCCCCCCCCCTTTTTTTATTCCAATGCTTACATAATAAGGAAACTTTCCTGTAAAAATTTAAAAAATCTATGGAAAAAAATTTGGAGTACCCATCTACCTTAAGTATGTCCTTCCTACAGATCAGTAGAACCTCAGTTGTTGAATTATATTGTGAATTTTGTTTGGTTACCGTTTCAAATATAAAGCTAGGAAATTCTGGTAAATCATCAATCAAGTAAGTGAGAACCGAACCATCAGTCAAAGATCGAACAATCCATGGACAAATGCAACATCAGAAACACTAAGAATCAAGGACACCACTTGAGTACGGGACAAAAAAGAAAAATGAAGACACACATACAGGTGAGCTACGGGGACCCAAGAGAAACAAAATATACTTCACATTTTCTAAGTAAAAGAATACTGACGTCAGACTAGCTTTTTGTAAAGCTAATACATCTGTCATATGGTATTCAGTGTATAAATAACGGATTATATAATAAAGTTAGAATGTTTGAAGAAACACTGATTTCAAAAGCGCCAAAAAGAATAGTTGCCTCTGGTAAATATCCATTTAGTATGGTAGTTGTAATTCTCTCTATAGAATAGAAAAAAAAAACAACAACAAAACAAACCAAAACCAAAAAAACAAAAAACAAAAAACAAAAAAACAAAAACAAAAACAAAATACAAAAAAAAAAAACAAAACAAAACAAACATATAAAAATAAAAAAAAAACATACAAACAAAAATAAAGGAAAAAAAAAACAAACAAAAAACAAGCAAAAAACAAAAAACTAAAGACAAAACAACTCAAAAACAGAAAAAAAGTATTGTTTGATATCGTTATTGTATTATAGACATATTAATTCAAGTTCGTCCTTGATTGCGCACATCACCAAAAATGAAAAGGTTTCTTTCACTTAAATTTGAATTTGTAAATAAACTCTCTGTTACATTATTGACATCATCAAAGGCATATTTATTGTAAGGTCTAGCCAATTTAATTATCCGTTTGGCGTCAAGTTTATTCTTGAAATGTAGAGGGAATGAAGCAAACATACAAAAACAAAGTCAAAAACAAGAAGAGGGTCATTTAAAATTACATATTTTGATGTGACCCATTTTCATTGAAAGCCAGTTTTAAGAATTCAATTGAATCTAGTGAAGATATTTTTCGTCATTGCTCATTTTTCCATCTCAGATTTTGATTCGGTTCTTTTAAAATGTTTTAATTTTCATTATATACAGTTATGGTCTTCTAATTCGATGAATAAAATAACTTTTTAAGCGCAAAAACGAAAAATATCCTTTGTTTGTTTTGTAATAAAATTTCACATATCCAATGCTCGCGCTGACGCCAAATAAAGAAATAATTTCTTTTGCCTAGGCCGAATATGGAAAATAAACACGTTTTACGTTGGTAATGTTGAAATATGGAATGATCTTAAGTCGATTTGTACCATATAAACTTGGATATAATGTCACACATCGAATAACGAAAAACAAAATATAGTATCAAAAAGTGAATGAATAGGAACATATAATATTTGAATGAAGCGAAGTCAAATTGTACCATAAACACTTGGATATGATCCCAGACTACCTTTATGTTATACTTCAAATAGCAAAAGTGAATACAAAAGTAAATTGAATGGGACAATATGATGATTTGAATGACCCGAAGTCGAATGTACCATATATACTTAAATATAATGTCAGACTTTGAATAACAAAATCTAATATCGAAAAGAAAAATGAAAAGGGAAAAATGAAACTTTCTTTGAAGGACCCGAAGTCGAATGGTACCATAAACACTCATAGAAAATGTCAGACTTCGAATAACAGAATCATATATCGAAAAGGAAAATGGATGGGAAAATGGATGGGAATATATAAATGTTTGAATGACCCGAAGTCGATTGGTAAAATACTCACTTCGATATAATGCCAGAATTCGAAAAATAAAACCGAATATCGAAAAGGAAAATGAATGGGAAAATATAAGTGTTTGAATGACCCGAAGTCGAAATATAAAATAAACACTTGGATGTAACGCTGGGCTTCGAATAGCAGAATTGAATATCAAAAGGAAAATGAATGGGATAATATGATAATTTAAATGGCCCGAAGTGGAATGGTACCATAAACACTTAAATATAATGTCAGACTAAGCATGTCAAAATCGAATGTCGAAAAGTAAAATACGAATATAAAAAAAAACAAAAACAAAAAAAACAGATGACATAAAAGGATTTTTTGTATTTTGATTTACATATTTTTTAGGACTTTACCTTCAAACAAAAAATTTGAATAACGAAAAAAAAGCAACAAACGGAAGTAAGCTTGACCCCGGTCAATTATATTATATATTATTCGATTGATAAATCAATTTTTAATTGCAAAATAAATAAAGACTTCTTTACATCAATTGATAGCAATAAACCAGTAAACCGTAGTAAATACATTCCAGCGAGAACAGCACTATCCATATGAGTGAAATATATTGACTAAGGTATTCGGGTTACATTCGATACATTTTTTTTTTGAAATTTCAAAAGTTTGGGAATCTTTTAATTTTCCCGCCGTTTTGCCATTTTGACCACCTGTCCATTAAAGAAGTGATGACAAAACTCGCATCACAATAAAAAGTATAGTAAAACAATAAGTCGACAACTTTTAGAAAGAGAAACACTCAATAGAAAATTAATATTCTTAAAATTTAGACTTAATAGGTGTAATAGAAAATAATCGAATTTACGCCTCTAAAATACATGTGTTATAGTTAAACAATGAAATATAAATTTAAGCTTTGTCTTTATTTACAAAATCACCGTACTATGTATGATTTCATGTTGTGCCTCAACTCCTAGAAGCAACAATTGGAAAGAAAAGAAAAAATCTTAGATATCCTAAAAGCAATTTGTCTAGATTAACATCTCATAGCAGCTGGTGACTTACTAGCATTAAGGACACAGCCCATTATTCATATTCATCACAGTCTTCTAATACCTTTTGGACATGTAATAATCTGATTTTTAAGATAATTAATGATCAATTGCTACAAGTATCAAGACAAATCGAGTAAGTATGTGTACAACACATGTTTTATTTGTCATTGCATTTGATTTCTGCCAGCTTAAAACTCCATACAATATTTTTTTACAGTCATGTAAAAATATTTGCCTAAAGCATTAAGAAAAACGCATTTTTAGTATAAAGATAAATTACCGGATTTTTCGAGGCTTAATGATATACGTAAAAATTAACGTTCCTAAAACAAGAAGAAATTTTGCTTAAAGTATGGAGTTTAATGTTTAAATTAAAATTCTTTTTCGCCCTCATACTTTTGCTGGCTTGACCAAGATGTTTTTTACATTTCATTTTCGTTAAATTGGCTTTGGATTACAGTGACCTGAAGACTTTACATATATACTAGCCTCTCACTGATACTGCCGATGTCTAGACTCTTTACTAAACCCTTTGGGGAGTTTCGAGTTTGATTTTTGTTCCGTAGTGCGACAGTGTTTTACCAGCAGTCTAGGTTCCTTGAGCCAGCAAGCAGTTTAGCGGCGAGCACTCGTTGACTCATTTTACTAAATTACGTTTTGTCATATCTTTTTCTTTTCCAAGATTGTGGTCATTGAGTTAGTAGTCTACCTGTATTGGGTTTTACTCGCATGTTTATTATACTATAGGAAAACGGGATAGAGAAAGGGGATGTTTGGGTACCCATAAACCGGTTTAACCCTACCACTGGCTGTTGCTAGTGCCGGTACCAAGTCCGGCTATCCCGAGTTCCTATCGTTATTTATGTTTGTCGCTTGTTTTCATGATGTTTTTCTGATGCAGTTCGCTTGTGAATTGTGGCATGTGATTGTAGTTCCCGGCCATTGTAGGTGTTTTGCAATTTTTGTAATTTTGCTCTAAGGAATTTCCATTGATTGGTCGTTTTCTTATTAATAATTAGAAGATGAAATACGCACTTTTTGAAAAAATGTAAGGAAAAAAATACATAATTCAATGGAATTTGATTGCTTAAGTATTCCAACCAAACTTATAGGCAGTAAAATATCAAAAATAGATTTGTCTACTTTAATTGATTTTCTACGTGTCAACAATCACCAAACAAAATCAAATAAATAAATAATCTCAAAGCAAGCCAAAAGAAAAACAATCTACTAACCCTACTCCTAATTTGGTGCAGGTAAAAAGTCTCATGAATAATGGTAAAGTTTGTTACGTCATTGTTACTTGTCATGAAAAATTATACAAACAAGTACTATAGATAATATCAGTTACATCAATTGTTTCTGTTTTTATTATTTTTACTGATCTTTGCTTTTTTGTTGAAATGTATCGCTGAAAAAATTATGACATAGACTTATGTGAATTATAATTGCATGTTTTTGGTCTTTTCATTAAGATAAAATCTAGCTTACGGTATTAATCTTGCATTTTAAATCCTCATATAAAATGCATGTATGACGGCCTAAGGTCTACATGATAACTGGTTTGCACAATCGTTATGTAACTTTCTACCTTTAAAATAAATGATAACTGTAACTAGAGGTTCACATGAGCCTGTGTCGCTCACCTGGTCACTGGTTTTATTCATTGTCACCTATAGACTATAAATCAGTTCAGCAGATGTTACATTTTCATTCTTGGGTGAGGTACATACTAAAAATCACAAACTTTTGAAGGGATCACCCAAAGACAATTTTAACCAAGATTGGTTCCAATTGGCTCAGTAGGTTCAGAGGAGAAGACATTTGAATGCATTTCCCATAGAGTCCCTATGGTAAACTATGTTCCACGCTGGCGGCCATCCTGGATGAGGTAATAACATAAAAATCACAAACTTTAAAGGGGACCACCCAAGAGTTTGGTTCAATTTGGCTTGGTAGTTACAGAGGAGAAGATCTTTGGATACATTTCCCATAGGGTCCCTATGTTAAACTATGTTCCCTGCTGGCGGCCATCTTAAGTGAGGTATGAACATAAAAATCACAAACTTTGAAGGAAAACATCTAAAGACTATTGTGACCAAGTTTGGTTCCAATTGGCTCAGTGGGTTCAGAGGAGAAGATATTTGAATGCATTTCCCATAGGTCCCCTATGTTAAACTGTGCTTCACGTTGGCAGCCATCTTGGATGAGGTACAAACGCAAAAATCACAAACTTGTAAGGGGGCCACCCAAGGACTATTGTGACAAAATTTGGTCCCCAATGGCTCAGAAGTTGCAGCGGAGAAGATCTTTGAATGCATTTCCCAAGGGGTCCTATGGTAAACTATCTTCCCGCTGGTGGCCATCTTGAATGAGATGCGAACCTGCTGGACATATGTAGAAACTGTAGTCCTCAACTCTTTTGCAATTCACATTTAACCTTTATCTCAAACAGTTTTTAAAATAAAAGTAAAAACGTTAAAAAATTGTGAAAATTCAAAGAAAAAGCGGCAATAACTCCTATGTGGGTTGTCAGATTTTCTTCAAAATTGCAGAACATGTAGATCTTACTATGCTGACCATTTTTGTTATACAAACTACAATTTTATCTTCTATCAATTTCAATATATAAGACCAGAAGTAACGAAAAACTGAAAATTTAACCCCAAGACGGGTAAACAGATATTCTCCAAAATTGCAGGGCAGGTAGATCTAATAATGCTGATCATTTTTACTCCGTCAGAATTTTGATATCTGTAATGGTTTTCGAGTAATTTGCAAAAAACAGCAATTTACCTCTTTTTCCTATTTTTAGTAACAGCGGCCATGTTGTTTGGTCTACGGACATAAAAAAATCACAAACTTAAAAGAGCATACCCTGGTGATGATTCAGGCCAAGTTTGGTTAGTATAGGCCCAGTAGTTTCAGAGGAGAAGATCTTTGAATAAAAGTTAACGGACGGACGGACGGACGACGGACGGACGCCGAACGGACGACGGACGCCGAGTGATGGCAAAAGATCACATGGCCTTTGGCCAGGTGAGCTAATAAAAAGAATAATGTAGGATGAGTCACAACGACACAATAAAACTCTGACATGAGTTTAATTTTTAACCAATGTCTTTATCTTAAAAGTGTCCATCTACTGAAATAGTTCATATATGTCACATATAAATAAAGAATAATTTGAATTCAAGTTTGTTCTTATTTATTATTGGAGAGTTTGCTGTCTTAATTGTTTATTTTTTCAAATTGATTGTTTCGCATTCGGCAATGTCATTGGACACCACACACAGTTGTATAAACCACACAGCAAGGACTGAGAACAAAATTCTCTCCAGACAATTGCAAAGTAGCTCTCTAATTTATATCCTGATTTCACGTTTCTCGCATGGTTAAGAAATGCGTCTCTCTACTTTAGAGAAAATGTTGTTCTTGGTCACTGATTGACTGAAATTTAAACATGAATATGTTCGCCATTTTCCGTCTTTACTATTTTAACGCCATGAAAAAAGCGACCATGCCTGATAATGCTATTATTTTCATAATGTCACGCTCTAAGAACACACATATTTCGGCATAGCAGAAAACGAAGAGAGCTCAATTTGTTGCCAAACTCTCCTGGATATCGTTAGAGAAACAGATTTCACAACCGTATCTCTTGACAAATGACATTTCTACACTACCCGTAATGAATTTTTCAAATACATGTATTTGAAAATTACACTGAAGTTTATTATCAAAATGGAATCAAAATTAAAGAAAAAAATAAATATTCAAGAAATATAGAAAATGTAAAACACGTTATGCTTCTGTTTTGATATTTTTATGTTCTTTTTTGATTAAATATTTAATTTTAAGTACCTAAATGATGAAGCCAAGCAAAATCCATACAATTAATGTGTGTCATTGTTGAATACAAAAAGTATATTTATGACTGCCAATCCAAAATATGCACCCCTCGTTAATACATCTTGTCTTGGATTATTGTCAGTAAAAGTAAGGTGTCTCCGTCTTGAATAGCAATGCCTTTAGCTAAGTTTGGTTTTTCACTTAGGTCTTTTTGAAAATCTGTTTTCTATCCGAGTTCACTAGTTTTGGTTTATTGTCTCTAAAATGGTTTTATTTGATTTGTATTAAAGAGAAATAAGTTGTCGAAATGACCATACACATCAAACAAAATTAACAGTTACTTCGTTTTTTTTTATCTACTACAACTGCACTGATGACTCTGCTGGTTGACTGTTAGTCCTCAAGGTATTCACAATCCAAGTAGTCAGTACTTAAGTTTTGACCAGTAAAATTTATTTAAATACGAAACTGGTAATATTTAAATTTTACATATTTGCTTAAAACTGAGGAGTGGCTCTTCCTTGCATAGCTTTGTCTTCAGCTGATTTTGATGTTCCATTTGAATCGTTTTTGCGTTTTTGTTCTCTATC
>MJUU01010097.1:56547-79947 GCA_002080025.1 Modiolus philippinarum | reverse complement strand
CTATTACCAGATAGGAATACCTGCGTTCTCCGGTTTTTGTACAGAAACATTGATGTATCAGATCGGAAATTACTGTTTTAAGTTTATTATGGGGAAGAGTTGTATAAAGGGTAGAAAAATCAAAAGTTTGAATGCTATTTCAGTATGCGAGACTGTTTGAGGAAAGCTGTTCAAGGAGATCTTTGGAATTTTTAAGAATCCACATCTGATTCACGCCGCTCGTGGAATAGGCTTTTTCGCAGTAGCTTTTTAGACCATCTCTAACTGCAGTCAGTAAAGTGGTAAGGAGTTTGGATAGGGGCATAGTGGTGCATCTGGCAGATCCTGCAATGAATCTCTGTTTGTAGGGATTCTTGTGAAGCTTAGGCACCCAGTAAATATAAGGGAGATAACTGTTATTCTCATCAACTTTGATACCGAATGATGCTAACACAGAAGTGTGATTTGTGATTATCTCGTCCCTTGATAATGTAGTTGGGGAATAAGTAGGATTGCCCGATGAAGTGTCAATATCCATCTCCTTAACAAGACAGTCTAAATAGTGTTTCTTGCATACAAACACAATATTGTTAGAAGCTTTGTCTGCAGGTACTATGACGTATTTTTCCTGGAGGTTTGTCAATGTTTTAGCAACAAGAGGGTCATCAAATATGCTGGGCGTTCTAGTTTTCATAGATGTTTTTAAGCGCCGGATACGATTCATTCAAGTGTCTAAATGATATCCTATTTTTTGTAGCAAAAGCTAATGCCCACAACATCATCTTGTTCTGATGATCACCTGAACGGTGTCTAGCTGCACACAGCTTCTGTACATTGTCCCAACAAAAGGAATATCCTGGTTCTGTAAAACATGTATTATGCAGATGATAGATATGTCTGAGACAGATATTACTAGCCAGAAAACTAATTTGGACTATTGTCAAATTAAGTTCTTTTTCAACTTGGATAGGATTAAAACCAACAGGACAAAACTAGTTGTGCATATTGTGTTGTCAAAATGTTCAGCTCTTTTTTACAGAGTTATGTCCCTTTATCAAAATTTAGTGACAATTCAACTACAACTTTAAATTGTCCATTTCTAACAATGCTTGTAGAAATTTACATGGACTTCAAACATTTCAAATAGTGTGGTTAGGGTGTTGTTAGGTGAATAATTCGCTTTGTTAAAAAACATTTCTTTGTTACCCTTTGCTTTCTGGATTTCATGGTCTGAAATTGTGTAATCAATTATTGTTTGTTTTAAAAAAATAAAATTTTTACTAGTGATTATGACAAAAAACAGTACAGCTATAAATTGAAACTGTAAGATTGCAAGACAACCATAGATACTAACAAGTGTGTTAATACGAAACTTTTCCAATACATAGATATGACATGGTGGATAAAGTAATAAATATTCAAAAGTCAGAAAAAATTTCAAAATTCTGAGGAGTGACCATCATTAAATTACCTAATTGCTCTATGACATTTTCAACAACTTCTGGAACACTATCAAAAAATGCTGAGGATTCTAAAAGTGGGGTTATCCCTTTTAATCCATCATCTTCTTCTTCACAAGTATTGTCATCTGAATCAGCAGAACTGCCATTGACCTCGCCTTCTGATGCCATAGATATGGTTGATTTCAATCAGTGTCTAGGTTAAGAGGTGTTGGAACAGTATGTTCTGAATCAAAATTCCCAAGATAATGCCGCCAAATTGAAGAAAATATTTAAAATTTATAATTTTAGAGAATGTATATAGAGGAGTCAGGCAGTGGCTGGCACTTGACAAATTTTGTTTTAAAAATCTATTAGTATTTTGGAATTGCAAACACCTTTAATCTCCAGAGTTCGGTTGTTAATTTAGTTAGGGTAACAAATTATATATAAAGCACTAAAAATATAAAATAGGGGGGTTAACTCATTGAATTTTTACACAATTTAGTTGCTTTGTTAAGGAACTTCAATATTATATTTTGAGCCATCCATGGTAGATAAAGAAAATTGTCTCCTTGTTTAGACATTTATATAGATTTAGCTTTGGATTCAATGGAACCAAAAATTCAGTGAGATCAATTTTGCCAGCTGCCAGTCACAATATAGGACTTGCCTTATTTCTCAGCCTCTTGAAGAGTACATAAATATAAATTCATATGTAAGAAGGCTTGATATCATAGTCAACGGAAATTATGTCCTTAGCTATCTGTCCGACAGTATCTGCGAGCAATTGTCCGGACAGTACCCGTGTGTATTGTCTTCTTGTTTTATGTATTTAATTGTAAGGGTACTCATCTTGATAAGTTGGACTTTTTTCTAGTATGATTTTTACTGTGAGTCTTTCTGTGTATTTATTTTTTAGCCATTCAACACACATAGGGGGAGGGTTTGGATCAAAGAAAACGAGTTTAACCCCACTGTAATTTTTGCGCCTGTCCCAAGTTAGGAATTTGTTGGCTATTGGCTTGTCCTTGTCCTCTTATGAAATGTTAGTTTCTTGATATTCGGGTTATTGGATGTGGTTTGTTTCCATTGATTTATTCACTTTTTACCTTTTTGGGGCCATTTAGGGCTTCAGTATATGGTGTGAGGTCCAACAATTGTTATCAGAATAATATTTTTTTTTTTATTCAGATTTCTCATATGGATATACTATTCATACTTTCAAATTTTGGCATTTTTTCTGTAATTTCGAAAAGATGACAGTGATTGTAAGAGCACTTTGCCGGTTTAATTGATGTTTGTTGACAATCCCGCACCCATGAACAGTGAAGACATGGATGTAGCCTTGCTAGACACTTAGCAAAGAATTCCACTCGAACGGGTGCTAGGGGCCGTCTAAGCTTACTATGAGGTATGAGCAAAGCTCATTGTTGAAGGCCTCATGGTGACTTCAAGATGAAGAACAACAATAAAAGCGTTGTTCCGTTGCTTGTATTTTACCATGTATTTGAAGAGACTTTGCCTCATGTACAAATGTTGGTATTTGGACCTAAATAGTATTTATAAATAATATATAGAAAATAGTATGCACAACTGAATATTGGTCTTCCACATCTTAATTTGTTGGTCAAAGTCTAGACATATCCTATCAATCATTGCTTTAGTTGCAGTAACACTCCTGCAGAATCCAAGCTTGTTTAGCCACCTGAAAAGCTGCAACATAAAATACTAATTTGAAAAAAGGTACTTCATTTACTTTATGAAACCAAAGAAATTAATGTGTTTGTTATCTTGTTATTATTATATTGTTATCTTTGTTATCATTGGAATTTTTTTTTCAGGTGGAAGAAATGTATGTTTGCAGGTTTCATATAACATAACATTAATGAATACCATGAAGATGCATTCGATTAATATTAAACATCTTTGCATTTTACTAATCTGATTGACTCATGAACATATACATAATATAGGTAAAGATGACCCATTTTTCATTAGGAATGTCAAGTTCAGACACATGCTTCATTAGAATAATAGCTAGGGTAGCTGAGTAGTGTAATTTAAGTTATTTACCTGTACAATCAATGAAGCCTATCACTTCCGCTTTGTAATTTACTAAAAGGGTGCACTTGACTTGCAACCTATGTCAGTTTGTACTCTGGCTCCATTAGAAATTACCTATCTCCTATTGGCTGATTAGAAATTGGATTTATTGAAACAAATGTTTGTAAAAATTAATTTCTTTGCCTGCTCTTACATGCATACTGAAAATAAAGTTTAACCTGGTGAGCCTCTCATGTGAATGTCAGTCAATTTAAAATATATATGTATTTGTTAAATTACAAAAAACTGTAAGATACATTTTGATTATTTCATTACAATACCTTTTGATTGCACCCAGACCTATACATTTCCACTGACAAAGCTTCTAGAAGGAAATAAAATCTTGATGGCATCCTAAGGTTCAGTAATGCAGATACAATAAATCCATATGCGGGTACAAGAGTACCAGGCTTGTTTTCTCTGAAACGTTATAATTGAAATCTTCTTTTGATATTCAAAGAATTTACAGTAAACTATAAACATGGAGTTAAAGTATATGTGCGGATAATTAAAATAAAAGTGTGATTTTTTTCTTAAAGGCAATTCTGTCTTCTGTATCAAAAAATCAGAGTTATCTCCCTTTAAGATAAAAATTAACAATGACTGCTGGTATCTACTGAAGAATTTTTTTGGGTGATTTTGCCAACAATATATTGACCTAAAACAGTTATAATATGTCACTCAATCACCCAATGTGTTATATAGACATAAACTTGAAAAAAATATATAATATGTAAGGCATGCTTGTTTGCAGTCATGATCAGGGCAATAAAATCTATTCTTAATATATGTTCTTTAATGGAATTGATTCTGTCTGACATTATATTGCCCCTCAATGATCAAGCTTCTTTGGCTTTAATGTGAATTTAATGCAGTATGTATTTTGAAAATTATTAGAAAATTTGGATTATTATTAGAAAATTTGGATTAAATGAAACAAAAAAACATAAAAAGTATGGCATTTTAGATTTGTACAATCATTGATTGATGAAAACAGCATTGTAAAAATAGCAAATAAACTTCTAAAGGTATAAACTATCATAGTATTTTGAATGAATAAGTAGTAGAGTAAAAAAATATTTAATTGTTTCCCTCAACTTATGGTACAAGTTTACATAGTCCATTTTCCTTGTTCAATTAGTATATAAAATCTCCTCATATGTGGTAATATATGTATACCTGTTATTGAAAAAGAATGAAAGGTGTATGAACTGTAAAACAATCAATCAATTACCTGGTGTATTATCAGGAGAGTTCAGGGGATATAACTCATGCATTACTTTTGGATTAATGCTTTGGATTTACCGAAATGGTTTGTAATGAAAATGATTTTTAAGTTGCAAAGAGGAAAGGAAATTGACAAAATTATTCTTTAACCCACCCACCCCCTTTTTAACTGACTACTTATCAAGGCCTTATCATTGGTTATTATCAAACTGGGTCTTGATCTTTGAATAGGTATTAATTGTGATGTGCATTCTCATTGAGGTATTGTATTTTTTACTTTTATAGCGATTTGCCTTTGTTGGTGTTAAGTGTGTGTGTGTGGGGGGGGGATGTTGTCTTAACAAAAATCTGTGATACCAAGTACTATGACTTTTATGACTTTACTTAAATAGAACTCATGCAAATTATATTTATTTTGAAAAAGAAATTGAATGGTATAGGTTAAGGTGGATGGATTTCTGTAATGAGAACTTATTTGACCTTTCCCTTGTCCTGAAGGCATTTTAAGAAAACTTCAACCTAATACTTCTATAATAGCATCATAGTGTAAGGATCTTCATATTAAAATGTGCAACTCATGCTCATGTTGAAAGCTTTTAGGATGTTCCATATTTCTATACATTTTGATTTTCAGACTTTGTTTGTGGGTTTATTTTAAGTAAATATTGTATATGATATAACTTAGTATATATCATATGATAACGTTCTGAAAGCTTAAGTTTGCATGATTGGAATCTTCATTTTTTTTCAATAATAGATTACTTGTGATTACAGTGTTCTAAATTTAGGAAGATTACATCAGATTAAATTTTGGCAAAGAAAACTGTATTCTTGATTATTTGAGTTCCCTGATGGAAGATCTCTGATCTAATTTATTAATTTATCTTTATGTATTTTTATTGATTTTTATTCATACATAATGATAAATAATAATTGCTGTTGTAAGATGTGCAATTACTATTAGAACAATATGGAATAAAGGTAAAAGTCTCAGCTAATATCTCTTCTTCTGAATCTTATTGATTTTATTACATACAGTGATACTTTGGATTCTGACTTTCTAGTTGTGATAGCTGCTTTCACTGCTGTAGTGAGGACTGGAAGCGTGGATTCCAATTCACCCATACTGTTTTTCCAGCTGAATCCTTCTATAGACTGCTGTAAGAGTCTTGATGACATTTGAATATCTTCACTACATGATTTAACAGAATTCATTTCTTGCTGTACTGTTGTTTTAGTTAATTTAACAAAAGCTTTCCTAGCAGGCTTACTTTTCTTTATGAACAGTCTAAATGCTGTGTAATACTTTGATTCTTTCATATAAGCTACTGCTTTATCAATAAAATTCTTAGATGAAAAGCTAGTGCTGGCAGATGAAGTATTTTGCCGTGGTGATGAGAACTTTGAGGAAGAAATGTTCTTTTTCTTTCGAATTGGTGAAGAAAAAGGAATTTCAAATGTGGAAGAGCTACTGTTTCTAAGCGGAGTGGAAGTAGTGGCAGAGCTCTTTCTTTTGCCAAGATATGAAGTTTTGGACTGCGATGACTTGTATTCAAATTTGGCTGTTTCATATTGTTTCACCTTTACACAAACAGAGGCACATTTGTCACAAATAAATAGCCGTTTTTCAGGTGTTTGAGGCTCATTTAGAGTCCGGTTTAAGATTGTCAAAATGAAAATGCTGGTATTTGGGACACTAAATCAATAGACTTTCTTCTGAAACCTTAAGTTTTTTTTTCAAATTCTTTCCCACAATTTAGACATTCATCCATCTTGAATTTCCATTCCTATTATGCAAGTCACTTAGGATATGCTGATTTTTTATTTTATTTTTTATTTTATTATTATTTTTTCTAAAATTTTTTTATGTTTTAAATATTCAATTTTATTTCTGGAAAGGTTTAAAGCTATATGTAAATTAAATTAACATTTCAAATGTTTAACACATGATGTGCCATTAACTATTTTTTCCATATTTCTGGATGAAAGAATGGATGATTTTTTTTATATCTTTAGTTGCAATAATTCTAAATATTCATTCTTTTATCTCGGAAGGCTTGAAACTATGTAGAAATTATTATTAACATTTAAAATAAATAACACATGATGTGAAAATAACTATTTTTTCCATATTTCTGAATGAAAGTTGTGTTCAATTACTTCGAATTCTTTAGAATGTATTAAACTTTTGTGAATTTTATTTAAATATCAAGAAATAGTTATTCCAATTGCCCGACTATAAAAAAACGCGGCAAAAATCCGGAAACGCGATCATGAGTTTTCCGACATTCGGTTTTCTTTTAATCTAGTCACGTGGCCATTTTCGTGATTCTCGCTCAATTTAAGATAGCGTCAAGAAGTAGGCGGGTTCAGAAGATTTTCCGATATTTGTTAAGATAATTTTCTCAATATGAATATTCACACGTAAAAACACAGGTAAGGTGGTAGAAAAATGTTTAATGAAACGAATTATAAAGGTTTAAAACATCCGTAAAGCATCTGCACCACGAAATAAAGCAAAGAAGGGTGCGACCCGAGTCAGGTCGCCAAACCGCAAATTTTTTAGCGGGTGAAATCCGTAGCTCTATGGTCCGCCAAATCAGAAAAAAATAAAAGGACCTATAGAGCTACGGTTCCGCAGCTACGTTTTTGTTGTCTCTATTTTACCATGTTCTTGGATATTTGATTCGAGATTTTGTTGTGTTTTGTATGATCGCATTGAGGTTGTATTGACATAGTCTTAAAGTATTTGATAAGCCATATGTTTTATTTCACCAAAACGTTAATGTGGAATCGACCTTTGACCTTTGAAAGATCAATTGTTTTTGAGGAACATGTTTTTTATTTTCATCACTTGTTTCAAATTCAGAAATTCAAATTGAATATGTTATGAGTCTATTTTCTGAAGTTATACCCTTCAATTTTAATGTAGTATCACAATGTATAGAGCAAATATTTTGTTGTTGCTGACTTTTAATGTATATATTTGGCACTCTTAACATTTATGTTCACAATTGCTCAACACGTTCAATATTATTAGTGTAGAAAAGATAACAGGAAACACCTACAATGGCCGAATACCACAATCACATGTCACAAAACACCAGGGAACCGCACAAGAAAAACAATTAAAAGTCAAAAGACAAACATGGACAACGATAGGAACTTGGGGTAGCCGGACTTGGTACCGGCACTAGAAAGAGCTAGTGGTAGGGTTAAACCAGTTTATGGGTAGCCAAGCCTTCCCTTTTCTCTATCCCGTTTCCCTATAATATAATAAACGTACAAATAAAACCAAATACAGGTATACGACTAACTCTAAGACCACAATCTTGAGAAAGAAAGAATAAGACAAAATGTAACTTAAGGTTGACGAGTGATCGACGCTAGACTGCTGGCTAGCTCAAGGAGCCTAGTCTGCTGGTAAAACACTGTCGCACTACGGAATAAAAATCAGACTCAAAACCCCCGAAAGGTTTGGGAAAGAATCATCACAGATTTCAGTAGATATCGACTGTATCAGTGAGAGGCCAGCTTACCTGTAATATCTTCAGGTCATTGGATCCAAAAGCCAATTTAACGCTATCATGAAGAATATCCTGTCAATATCCCCTATTGCGTAAAGAATGTAAGTTTCGTCCCAGTTTTTCTGGATTTTTTTTTTATCAGGTTTGACAATTTTAACAACATTTTCATAAAGACAAGGGTGAGAAATGCCCTAAGTGATAAGCTATTTGCGAGTCGCATCATATTTAGAAATCAAATCTTCTAAAACTTCTAAAATGTGTTTATCAATTTATGAAATCTGTTACCTTGTTGTAAAAGTTTGGATGTGATTGTAAGGTCCCGCTCATTTAAGTCTTCAAGAGTAGAACAGTCGCGTGCAAATTGTACTAGTTGATATATAAACAACCCGTATGATGAAGCTACAGGAACGTCGCCATCAAGAAAAGGAAAATTAGTAATAATGAAATCAAAATTATCCCTTTTATCATGAATTTTGGTTTTATTTTTACCAGAGTCAACGATGACAGTTAGATCGAGAAATGGGCAGTATTTAGAATCATTGTTTGCTCTATTAAGTTTCCGTTCTTGTATGTATATGAGGTCGACATAATCCAAAAACTGGGGATTGTCAATAGTAAGAATATCGTCGATGTGCCTGCTGTTATCGTTGAAAATTGAAATGAGCTGATCACTGTTTTGTACGGTTCCATTTTTAGGAGTTTTTTTCATAAAGTCCCGTTCGTAACAGAACAGAAAAAGATCTGAAATGAGAGGTGTACAGTTTGTACCAATGGAAATTCCAATGACCGGTTGATAAACGATGTTGCCTGAAAAAAACACACACACACACACACACACACACACACACACACACACACACACAAATATTGTCCAGCAGTCATGCATTATTATAGAATATTATATCGGATAATATATTATTTATGCATGTTTTAGGTTAATTTGTACTGAATTTGAGAATTTGTTGACATTTACATTATATCGAACACTATAGATATCCCTATTTATGTAAGTTTCAAGTTAATTTGCACAAATTATTTGCCATTTACATTGTTCAAATACTTTAAATACCCTATTATTGTATGGTTTAGGTACATTTCTATCAAATTTAAATTTAAGTTGGCATTTGTTTTCTGTAAATTTGTACCAATTTTGGGGTGATTTTGCATTTACATTATATCCCATATGTTGGATATCCATATTGTTGCATGTTTCAAGTAATTTTTTACCAAAATGTGAGTTTAAGTTGGCATTTTCATTATAACATCCATGTTGTTGTGTGTTTTAGGTACATTTTTACCAAATTTGATTTTAAGTTAGGATGTACATATCACATACTATAGATTTTATTATCTTATGATTCTCTGAAAGGGATAGAGAAAAGGGGAGATCAGTCGTTTTCTTCTTACAACTCTCCAGATTCTTCCCCCAACATTAAACGCTGTTCAGTCACACTACATTATACATTTAATTTTCCTGATCAGCAATCGCGAGGCACAATGTCATCATGAAGCGTTAAAAATGTAAAACATGTAACATTTATATTACAAACTCAAATATTAGAAGCAACTTAACAAACAAAAAGTATTGAAAAAGAACAAACGACGGTCCAAATCGCTCCTCAAAGAATATCATTTACGGTTTAGAGTGCTCTTTATGGAATAATTTATGTAGGGGAAATAAAAAATAGGTTGAACAAACATTTGTGCGGACATTGAAACGAAGTCAAGAACCACAAGACCCACATCTCGACCAACCTTACCATTCCATTGTAAACATGAAAGTCAGAGTTACCGAGGCAATTCATTATAAACAAATAAGTTTTCACTTAGCACACCACACCGTCAACAAAGAGAGTAAAACAAAGATTTATGGACTGCAATACTACACACTTGCACTGAGAATGTAAAAAGTGTGGGTAATCTATCAAGGCAAGGATGCAGTTCGGTGAATATGATGAATATATATGGAATGGAAGCCAACGCAGACGACATAGCATTTGGATCAGCATCGAGGTACTGACTTACTGGGCTGGCGAATACCCGCTGGGACTAACAGTCCACCAGCAGTGGCATCGACCCAGTGGTAATAAATTACTAAATACCAAACATGTTTAGCATCATCAGTGACTAATGGTCATTTCTAAGAATACAAATTAATAGTAAATTTCGGATATTTTCAACCACAGACTGTTCAAGCCTGTCGCAACATCCACCCAAAAAATGATAACCGGTCATTTATCAAAATTTAATTCGCCAGTAAAGGCTTGGACGCTATGGATCTTGCCAACATTTTACTCAGCAACACAGTGACATCAAACATTTTACCTTATTTCAATCAACCAGTTCCATTTATCTCATATTCCTACTCTAAACCAATTGTAGCTATCATTTGCAATTACAAATGGATAATGTATGATTTCAAAATTTATGACTTTAAAGCCAAACCGCCTGATAGCGCTTGTTTCTGTTCCCCGTTCAATTATGGTGCGACTGGACACGCTATAACTGGAGACCTAGATATCGTAGACAACCTCAAACTACGAGATATCTCCTCAAAAGGTCCCTAATTTTGTGAACCCCAGCACATCAACTGAAAATATAACTTCAACATTTTGATAAATGCAGTTGAGGACTATGTTAGGAAGTGGACAAACAAAGAGAAAGAGGACTTTGAGACATTGTCTGATTTGATCAGGTCCATTAAGTCATTAATTGTGAATCACATCCGGTGCTTTAAAAACAACAATGAAATCCAAAAATCCCAGTATTTTTGAAGATCTCCTCGTGGTAAAATCTCTAACCAATATTTTACGAAAGGATATGGAGTAAATAAGCATGAGACCATAACACATATGTTAACTCCAACTGCAATAATTTTAATGAGCTGTATGGCCATTTCAGAAATTTATTCCTCATCAGCAGCACTAGAACCCAAACAAAGGAAATCCATAATTTCAATTAATGTTTAAAATGCACGAGGAGATCTTCAAAAAGGTCATTTTTCATTTTCTACTTAACAGATTAGTAGGGCACCAAAAAAAAATCCAGTTAATTTTATATCATTATCAATGAAGGGATATGGAGTAAATGCAAATGAGACAAAGTCTCTACAAATACATGGTAAATAAGCAATGGAACAACGCTTTTATTATTGTTCTTCATCTATCAAAATAAGATTTTGCACTGAACAAAGAAACAAACAAACCTACGACTAAAATGATACTACATATTCTGAACTGCATACCTCCGATTTATTAAATTTTTGACCATTATTTTTAATGTCCAATTTTACAACAAAAATGACATATCATTGTTATTCCTTCGGCTGTGGAAAATCACACTAATTAGAGCACTTCTCCTGTTAAAAAATGCTCCAGTGCAAGGCAAAATTATTTATACGTCAGGTTTTTCGAATACTAAGAAATGTACAGGTCTATACAGTGCATACGATTCGAAAGAAAGGGAATGTCATTTCAAATTTAATCAAAAAGTGGAATTTTGATTTCATATTTTATTTTGGTAGAAATTGGCATATATGTGCCTTCCAAACTGTACTAATGTGTACACTATTTCTTCTTCGTCTATATTGGTTCATGCCACTTAGCGGTGAATTAAGCTGTGCTCTGACATAGTTACCATTTTCATGTGACTTAAAAAATTCATCCTTTAATCAGGCGACTGTATCACTTGCCAATGTATTAAAATTCGATAGTAAATACAACTATAATTTGACTTTAATTTACTTTAAAGTGATGTTGTCTATTTTTGTAACTCAGAATTTTTGTATAAGTGTTCACTACATAAGTATCTCTAGCTGGAACAGAACCATTCAATTCACGGTTATTTGATCATTTCAAATTAATGTTTAAGTTTGATGCGCACTGAAGAGACATAAGTTGTCGAAATGCCCATTAGACAAAAAAACATTGTTATTTCGATATTTTGTTATTTCAAATCAAAAACAGTGTTGTCAGACATTTAAAGTGTAAGGTGGATAAATTATTCACTACATGATCTTTTAACAATTTTCTGATTCGCTGAGCATCGTCATGTTTGTAAACGTTTTTGAGTAAAGCTTTGATCTATTCCATGATTCTGTTAATTTTTTATCTTCAAACGGCTTTTGTTGTAGCTCATTTTCTGGCAAAGTCATACGGGGATTCCATCAACAATCTAAAATTCTTAGATTAGTCGAATAACTAACGGCTTGACATTAATATATGTCGATATACAATGACAAAATGCAAAAAGAACGGAAAACAGGTAATAGTGCATGTTTATTAAATATTTTACTCAGATAGAAATTGAAGAATACAGTTGAAATCTATTTAAAAAATGCTGAAACAATTTACATCAAATAATAGATACTGAACAATTTAACATATCTTTGACATTGTTTTCTTCTGTTTGCATGTTTTCTTCTGTTTGCAATTCTAATTGATAAAATATAACGGATCACTGTGCTGTCGTAACCTTAGCCTTTTGGGCAGTCCTTGCAACTGCCTTTCCAAGCACATTTGGTTCGCCTGGTGCAGGTGCTTTGGATTTCAGAACACATTTACACAACTTTCTAACAAAGGCTGCATTCCTTATCTTTTGCTTCAGCCCTTTGCTTGTCAAAGCATAAACAAACGGGTTAACACAGCAATTCATGTAATTCAGGGTATACATGAAGATAGGGATATGCACGCTTGGTTGGTAGTTCGGTAGAAACGGGTACACAATTATAGGTAAGTGGGGAGGCAACCAAGCTACCGCGAAAAGGAATACCACTATTGCAACCATTTTAGTTACCCGGATGTTTCGCTGAAGTTGTTTGTCCTGCTGATCGTTGTTTGATTGAATGTTGTCTGTATTCTGGATAAATAAATGATAAACATTATTTAAAGTATACATGATCTCTATCGAATTTATTTTTATAAAGTAAACACTTTTTGTACCAAATTCGCTTCTTAAAGATACATAATGAGAAAAGGTTTGCCTTTTGATTTCGTTCAATGTCTAGCCACATGAGATACAATCTTTATTTAATTGCGAAAAAGATGGAATAGAGTTTTTTCAAACATATATTCGAACAAAGACCCTTGATTGAAATATTATTCGCAAAACCCACGAAAAACAGAGCATATGGGGTTATAACGATATTACCGAACATAGTTGTTAGGTCGAAACAACAGATAAATTGTAGACTGGAATGGTCATGACTTTGTATAATCATTTCAAAAGATATGGTGGGATATACAAGTGTCAAATCTTCCCTTCCATTGCGACTGTGTCTGGTGGCAACTCAACAGCATTTCCCCTTGAAGGTCGTAGATAGTTTAAAAAATGATCATCTCAGTATTAGGTTAAGAGAATCTTGAAATAGAGTTCGGACCGTAACTTTAACTTTTTACACAAGGGACTGATATCTATTAATAACTTTTATGAGGGACGCAAATTTATGCAAATGAATGGCAATGAAGCGGCACAGTTTACAAAATAGAATACGAATTATTGTTCTCAATTAAAAAAAATCACAATTTAATTTGTTAAAAAATATTGAAAATGAATGGGCTACATAGGGCAATGTGAACTTTTGAATCAAGATGGTCTGAAAAGGCTACATGTATTTTAAAATATTTGTAGAACACGATTGTTAGTGTAAGCTTCCTATATCCGTTATAACTATTCGGGCGAAATGACTAGAAAAAAGAGTGTAGGTTGAATTTTTGGTGTTGATAATCTGACTTTTTAAGGAATTTTAAAGCAAAGATACTTAGCTAAATGATCATAAAACTTAAAGCAACAGCATAATACAAATTTGACGTCAACCGTAGTAATCGAAGCTAATATGAATTTTATATCTGCAATGTATGATAAAAACAACATTGAGGTAAGAATTCAAATATCTGAAGAATTCTTTTACAGTCATTTTTCTATGTTAAAGGCAAGTCCTCTATAATGAATCAAAGTTTGGAAGTATGGAGTCAATTTATCTTGAAATTTCATATATATACAGGAACAACAGAAGAAGTACTTGTACCGCGTCGGGACAATTCCGACAACCACTGTCCTTCTGATTTCAATGTTGCAAATAAACAAAGTTTACCACGTGCTTTCTTTTTAAATTGTCCGACCACTTCCATTGTTCGACCAGAATCAACAGACAAACAAAAGCTGGCACCAAAGACAGAACACATGCTTGAAAATAAGCAATATGTCATGCAGGCACATTTCCTTCAAAGCGCACAAAAAACGAAACACAAAACTGCTTCAAGATAAAATCGATTTAACACGATGTTCTCTGAATTTAATTACCTTCGTTTTATAACTGCATTTAGAATTAAACTCTACGCCATTTCAGTCTCTTTGTATTACGTGCTTGAAAAGGATCCAAAAACTTACAAGTAACACGCATATTGCGACATTTTTGTTTATATTTTATTTCAGATTTCATTGAGTAAATAGGACATGTGCAGTAAAAAGAAGCAACAAAGTTCAAGTATATTATGCATAATGCAAAGTTCTTAGACAAGATAAAAACGACATTACCAGACGACGGACGACCTAAGACACGACAGACCTGCTAACATCAAAATATATCCTGAGACAAAACCACAACCATTTTTACTTTTTATGAATTATTAATGGAACACTTTTTAGGAAGATTAATCAGAATTTGATGTATACCGGAATTTGTAAATACTTTGCTATCTGAATTGACATGTTCAACATGGCCTATAAGAAGCGGAAGGTACTCGCGGTACTGTTCCACCAAATGTCAACTATGACTTTTGATTAGATTCATGTTGTCCATCTGTGCATTGATTTTTTATTATAATTTTTTATTCTAATTTAATTTAATAGATTGCAAAACACTTGCGTTTCTTTATATGATCGCTTCGACAAATAACTAAATACCGAAGTTACTGTGGATTTATTTTTCTGCATATGCGCCTTTCGACAACTTATATCTCTTCAGTGCAGATAAAGTCTAAATGGAAAACTTATGTAATTTCAATGTAGAACAAATGATATCATGAAGAAGACTACAAAAAGTCAAAGAAAGAAATAGAGCAATATTTGTCGATTACTTAAGGCAAATTTAAATAGAAGAATTGTTCTGATATTGAAAGGGCTTGCTACACTGGAACGTGTATTTCAGAGAGCAAATTAACGCCTGATTTTAATCACATGCACCATTGAAGTCAATATATGTCATGATTGATGGTATGATAATAATAGTGAGTGTATATATAGGTTTTGTGGCTTGGTTTCCTTTCCCTTTCTATTTGAAAAAATGTGTATATTTTTCTGAAAATCGTCAATAAGGAATGTGATAGCAAGCAATAAGGCACATTACCGCGTAGCACCTTGGTCTCAGTTATAGTGATGTTCTAAGGATCATTTGTGTTCTGGCAATAATGGAATTTTTAACTGGACGGAATTATGAAAATTTATTACTTGAACAATCAATCAATGAAGTTACCAAAATTTCGTAGCATCTAAGACGCCATCGTTCGAAAACGACATCACGGACCCCATTATCCCTTTTCTATCAAATTGAAATAGACTATAATCGCATAAATACAGAGCGGGATTCATTTTAAATGATGCTTTGCCTCTTCCCATACCAATTCTATATATACAGAATTGTAAATATGGAGAACAGGCATGTCGATTTTTGATGAAAAGTTCAATATGTATTCAACAGAAATGATTTGTATTGAATGTGAACAAAGACACAAGTCTAACACCTGCACCACTCAGAATGGGCCTTTTTGGAAGTTGTATCGCTGACGGTTTAAGGATGTTTGCTGGTCATGCTTATGTATTTCTGTCAGATTTTCGGACTTCTCTGGTTTTATCCATTAAAAACCTTAATAATGTTTTGCACGGTGACCCCCTTATTTTTTTCCTTAATTTCATTTTATACATCTTTTGGAGCATTCTGACAAAATATTATTCAATTGGTGTTATTTTGTCACATTCATTATTGAATAAAAATTGCTAAGGTTAAACCTATGAAAAATGCAGAAGAGTTCGGTTTCCCGCCATTTTTTGAAACACTCCTACCTCAAAAATTACATCGGCAACCTATCAATTTTTTAGGCTTAAATTATTCCTTTTTTAATTTTCTACCAAAAAATCATATTTAACTGAAATTCTTGTTATTTTAAAATTGACCAGCAAACATCCTTAAAAGATTTAAACATTTATGACCATTTGTTAGAGACATCAGCACAAAAGGTGCAAATCTTATAATTTTTTTTTTAAACTTTGGAGAAATAAACTCAAGAATTAAAAAAAAAAGTTCTATTCCTGCTAGCTTTTGTATTCGTGATAGCAAAAACAGTGTGCAAGTATTTCAAAAAAATATTTCAACATATTCCAAAACGTATTTGAAAAAGAAACATATTATTTTGAATGTTTGAATGCATGTTACAGCACGTCACTGTTGCGATTTTTTTCATTTTTCTCGCGGTTGTTTTACATTAACAGTAGATAACTTTAACGTACAAAATAACTTTACCTTTGCCTTAGATTTCTTAAACTTCTTATTTTTCCACAGATGTATAAGAATGCAACTGTAGCATATAATTATGACTATCATTGGTATGAAAAATCTCGTTAGTGCCAAGGTAACACTAACTCCTTTCTTCCTGGCTTCCTTAGGCAATGCTGATTCACATGTAAATCTCCCATTTTTTTCCAATGCTGTAAAACTAAGGATCAACGGAATGGATATACCTATGGATACTGAAAACAAACAATACAAACAATTTGCAATCCATGTGATAAATATAGATTACAGCATGTCCTTTCCTATAATAAGCAATGAAGGGATTAGGAGTAAATGCATATAAAACAAAGTCTACAAATACATGGTAAATCAAATCAATGGAACAATATTTTCATTATTGTTGGCCATGTAAGTCCTGGTATCATCACGACACTGTTATATCGGCCTCTAAGCTATGAATTACAAAAAAGAAAATTGGAGATAGGAGATTATTGATCTGTTATCATTTGTTTTCACTGCGAGTCGGTATTAGATATTTAAGGTTTGAAATTGTCTTAAAATTAACAAATACATGAACATTTCAATTATCTAAACAATGTTTTCTTTTAACATGTGAATCTGTTGTTAAACGGGAATATACGCTGAAGAACATAATAAATGTCACAGTACTATGACGTTATCAAATCGTATGAACCAGGGTAATATTTGCAATAACTGCAATATTTATCCACCTTTATTACTCCCCTGGGCAAAACTAAACGTCCATCATACCATAGTACACACAATTTGATGACAGATATCCTGTCTTCATTGCTGTCTAAGTCTATGACGTAACAAGACGAAGTCTTCCCTTTTTTATTTCATATGACGTTTTCAAACAGATGCAGGTTCAAACTCGAAAGCAAAACAATTCGCATTCGGTTGAAAATAATATTAACTTTATTTGCTTACTTTGCTAATTTCGTTAATTTAACCCCTAGCTAACACTGTGGATAAACTTGTTTATAAAGGCCCAGTCCATGGTTAAATAACAATGACCATATACCTGCCATGAAAAATTTCTTTAGTGATGTCGAGTATTTTCGACCGGAGGCAGTTTTCGACCACTTTTAAAACGATTAATTTATTAATGCATTTGAAAATCATGCATATGCGTGTTTACAATTTACTTCAAGACCCTGAAGGAAATGCAGTTTGTATCTTATTTTTTATATTATTACGAAACTGAATTTCTTCATGGACTCGTAAAAGATAATAAAATAAAAGATGCCAGATCCTTCATTCTCACTTATAGATATATTTATGATGTTCTTCCCATCAATAACGCGTCTTTTATTAAATTGATCCCATAAATATATCCACCAGAACTAAAGATTAAAGAAACAACAGAGACAACTAGATCTACATCTTTTTGGACTTTAATCTCGAATTTGACGAAAATGGTCATCTCAGATCTAAAATTTATGGCAAAAGGGACAATTTTAATTTCAAAATTATTAATATCCCCAACTTGGAGAGTAATATTCCAGCTTCTTCTGCTTACAGAGTGCATGTTTCACAATTGATTCGTTACGCGAGAACTAGCACAAATTATAACGATTTTTTCATTAGACATAGTTATCTACGTGACCGCCTTATCAATCAAGGCTTCAAAAAGTTCCGTCTTATACGATTATTTAAAAAGGTCTTCTAACGATACCAGTCCCTCATTGAAAAATTTGAAGTTTCGGTCCGAACTCTGATTAAAGATTCTTCTTTTACTTAGTACTGGGATGGTCATTTATTTTAACTGTCTACTACCTTTCAATAGTAACTGAGGTAGGGTTGCTACCGCCATGGAAGATGGGGGGGGGGGGGTTAGCATGCCATAAAATCGGTTTAAGGGAGTATGAGCGTCTGATTTCAGAAGCATGCGATATCCACGGGTTTTATCCATTCAAACAGTTTAAAAAAATTGCCACATGGATCATATTTTCTATTCATAGATCACTTTAAAATGTATAAAATAGACATTGTATAATATTTAATCAACTTCCAATTATATTTTCATACATTTAAAAGCCTATAAACATCTTATGCAAGTTGAAGGAACAATCTAGAGAGAGCTGATCCCCGCCAAAATTTTGACGTGTTAAATCTAAAAAATTCTTACATGGATTTTCAAATTTTTTGCTCAAGTTGTTCCATTAGCAGTGCTCTTCAAAACAAAAGGTCAGAATTTTATAAAATTTCTGACACTCGCACTCCGTTAACCCACCATTTCTTTTCAAATGCCTCTACCAAGTCATGAACATTGCGGTCGACATTTTTTCCGGTGGTTTCTACCTCATTTGTCTCTTTTTTTTTCTCATGGACTCCGACTCATGACAACTCTGTTTGATAATTTTGTTATAACCCCATTTCACATTTACTCCAAATGATAATGGCGTTCTACAGCAAACGATAGCACATAAACCAAGTATGGAAACGACATCATCGTTCTGAGATGTCTCGCTACATTCATACAAATGAAATTAGGATGCTACATTGGATTACAATACATAGTTGTCTTTATGCGCATTTGCAGAAAATAAATTAACTTCGGAATTTTGTTATTTACCATAAAAATCTAATTCCTTGCATATTTTTCATGATCACATAGAACAATAAATAATATAGCTCTTGTAAATAGCAGTTTGGACAAGTTTTTGTCACTTCCAATGTCTACCTGCTTAAAACTTGTTTCTACATTTTTAAACAATCTCATTGGATGGGATTAAGGTTAAAGTTATTATCAAAATTAAATTATTTGTTGTAATTTTGGATCTTTGATTTGTTGTAAATTTAAATCTTTGATTTTGATTTGAAGGCCCCTAATACATGTAATATCATTTTTATTTTATTTCATTACATAAGTTGTTTGACGAACAAGGCATTGATCCAAACGCAATCCAGCTTGCAGTGCTACTACTCTATCAAAGGGGGAGATACTACAGAACCATAAATCTGTTTTGCTTTCCTTCAGATTTCCGCCAAGGACGAAGACACAGTTCTACTCTCTTTGTACTGGGTACAAAAATTTTAACCCCGTTCTAAAGGTGTCTTCTCTCTCCCTCTTCTGCACACCAGCGTGTATGAATACCTAGCTACTTTTTGTTGTCACGGTACTTTATGTAAACCTATATTTTTCAGGTTGGTTTTCTGTCAGCAGCGTGTGCTGTCCATTTAAGAGAAAAAACAATAAACCTGACAGAACCAAGTTTTCAATACCAGAAGATTAATTTTTACCATGCTTTAATTGCCATGACTAACATCCAAAACAACGGCAGTATAATTCCGACGGAACAAAGCACAAGATTACACAAACCAAAGTCCAGAGACAAGGCAAAAGCAAGAACACCAAAAGACGGAAGACCAAAGACACCACATGCCCACAAAACACACGAACGTTACATATACAACACAAAAAACTAAAGCACTAACAGTGTGAACTCTCAATAAACAAGAGTGACATCAGGTGCCCCGGAAGGGTAAGCATGTCCTACTCTGTGCACAGTACCCGTCACACTGTCAGTGGGTCAATCCAGGGTAAAGTCGAAACCGGTAATGTCAAATCAGGGAAGACGCGAATCTAGCTGAAAATGTCAGTTTTTATTTGTGACACTGACATTTCATATCTATCTATGATGTCGTGGTGACGGCCATAGAATTTCTGAAGGGACGAAAGTAACAAAGGCTGAACATATCCCTGACTAAGCAGTTTTTGTGACAGTGCTTTTGCTCTTTCCACAAAGTCACTGTATGTACTGCACGCTCTACAGTAACGAATTAATTGTGAAATATATACTCCATATGCTGGGGATGCAGGTATATTGCTGCAGAGAAAGGGAAAGTTCACAATTGGAAAGAATTGAAGAATTGACATAGTGAGGAAATTGGCATGGCTAGGTCACAATATATGAAAACCAACAACAAACACCACAAAGAAGTCTCTTTCTTGACCATACAATTGCAAAGAAAAATTAAACCGATGGAGGCGAGGTATCACTTCGCACAAAGAACTTAAAGCTGACGTGAAGATGACATTGGGCAGCTGAGGCAGTGCTGGAGGACATTGTCTTCTCGTTGACACTTAAGGAGGAGCTAAAACCTTTAGTAATAGAGACTATTGCCATGTATCCGTTGAGTACTTCGTCATACTTTTTATGTTATAAACCAGCAATTTAAGATATAAATGGCCATTAAGTTGTTCTGTGTACACATCACTTTTTCATAATCGTCAAACGGAAAAAATAATTGTTATTTTAATGCCCATTATAATACACCAGACACAAAATTAATTGTTATTTTAACTGCCATTAAAATATAGTAAAAAGAAAATTAATTGACATTTTAATGCCCTTTGAAATACAGTGTTTGCCATTGAACATCTATACAAAGTATTGACGCTTTTAAATATGGTTACATTTAATGCCAATTAAACTTTATGAAAAAGAATTCGTGCCCATTAACCCTTATCTAAGAAAAAAATAATGGTCATTATACCATTTCATTAAATGGCTATTACCAAATAATTAATGTCATGTAATAAAAAAGATAATGGTAACAATTAAAGGCATTAAATTAAATCTTTACTTCTGGTTTTTGTTGGCAAAAATATTAATCATCTCCTAAATGCTTTACACAAAAACTTAATTTTAACAGTTTTCATATTGGCAGTAATTTGCATTGCACAATATCAAGTTCCTCTTCCATAATTGATGATGTTGTTATACGAAATCTATTTAGAAGTATTTCAATTGAAGTTTCATATGTAAGAAGGCTTGATATAATAATCAACGGAAATTATGTCCTTAGCTAGCTGTCAGTAACTGCGAGCATTAGTCCGGACAGTACCTGTCTGTATTGTCTTATGTACTTATTTTTATGTCTTAATGCTTTATGTCCTTCATTGTAAGGGTACTCGTCTTTTTAAGTTGAATTTTTTTTTTAGTTTGATTTTTACTGTGAGTCTTTTTATGTATTTTTTAGCCATTCACCAAACATAGAGGGAGGTTTTGGATCCAAGAAAACGAGTTTAACCCCATCGCAATTTTTGCGCATGTCCCAAGTCATGTTGGTCATTAGCTAATCCTTGTCTTCTTATAAATTTTAGTTTCTTGATATTTGGGTTATTGGATATGGTTTGATTTATTCACTTTTTACCTTTTGGGGCCATTTAGGGCTTGCTATATGGTGTGAGGTTCCGCACTGTGTTGAAGACCATATGCTTTGTTTTGGTCGTTTTAACCTGGATATTAGATCTTATCTCCTTGATATTTGTCCAATTTCCTTTCTTTTTCATATTCATGGTACATCAATGGGTATTCTTACAGTAGTGTGTTAGGTATCTCATATGACCGCCAGAGAAAACAAGTTTAACATCAGCAGCCTTAGTATTCGTCGTTGATAAATCAGATCATTTGGGCCAAAGAATTGCATTAAATATATATGTAGTTCATTTTGATTCTTTAATTAGAGTTGACTGCACAAGGACTCCACTACACAAATGAATGGGAACAACAAGGCACACAGACAAAAACTAGAACTGGGAACATATTTTAACCTTTCCACCTAGCAGCGGATATTAAACTTGATTTGAAGTTACAACTACCGAAAAATCAATTTGAAACAACTGTTATTTTGTTCATTTTTCTTTTTTTTAATTTATTTTGTTTTTCTTTTTATTGTGTTTGTTTTTTTTTGTTTGTTTTTGTTGTTTTTGTTTTGTTTTGTTTTTTGTTATTATTATTTTTATTTTGTTTTATTTTGTTAATTATTATTTTTTATTTTGTTTGTTTCTTTTGTTTTTCTTCATATGCCATTTCGACGAAAAATCGAAAAAATTACTTTTCAGTGCAGATCTAATCTCATCTTATGAATGTGAATATAAGTTCTTATATAAGATCTTTTAATTCAGCTGGAAAATTTAAATCCATTTAGAGATAGAATTCAGTCAAAAAGTAATGATTAAAATGTTCAGAATTAAGCAAATGTACTATGAAAAACACCAAAATATCAAACAGTAATTTTTACAAATATTCAGTGCAAATTAATAAGTGAATACCGAAGTTACTGTAAATTTATTTTCTGCAAATGCGCATTTTGACAACTTATGTCTCTTCAGTGCAGATAAAATCTAAACGTTTGGAACACCATCAACTCAAATATGTTCAAAAACTGATAGAGAACAAATACCTAATATGATCTAAATGTAAATCAAAATCAGCTAAGGAGAGAGCTTTGCATGAAGGGGAAACTCCTTAGTTTTAAACAAAATTTACAAAAATTTAGATATTACAAGGTTCTAAATAGAATCGGCTTTCAGGTCAGCACCGAAGTACTCAAGTCCACCAGCAGAGACATCGACCCAGTGGTAACAAATAACTAATTTCTGCATATGCGTATATATGAGGATGCAAGATATAAAAATATATTCAAACGATTCTAATATACTGACATGACTAAATGAAATGTTAAAATCAGATGACAGAGCTTTTAACAAGAAATCTGTACTTAAATATCTTAATTTTACAAATCGATATATACACAATATACAAATATATATACGAACCTCCCCAGATACCTAAGCTGACAA
>MJUU01010097.1:42348-55222 GCA_002080025.1 Modiolus philippinarum | reverse complement strand
TGTCAGTTTTACTGAAAAGGCCGTTATACAAAAAATAATGGGTAATTGTCAAGATGTCACGTGTACGTTGCTATGAGTATGCTTCATATTCATACGCGTATTCATACGCGTCGTACTTTTCTGATTAAGAATCACATTTAATTATGGCAATAACAATATACCGTATTAATCATTCAAAATTTCTTTCTTGAACTTACTATCGTCTCGTAAATTACCGATAAAAAGAAATATGATATTTTATTTTTGATATTGGCCTGATGACGTTGTCGCGGGCTTCCTTTATGCTGGTCGTAATAAAATCTGTATCAAGATCAAAAAGTCTTATATTCCTTATGCATACCTATAACTTCAGTCAATTCCGCCAAAAAGCATACGTCATTAAACGAGGGGATCAAATTTAAAATATTCAATACATTTTCAAGTAAGAAAAACATATTTGAGTCCTTAAAAATCAAAGAAAATATCAAGAGAGTGGTAGATATCGATGTGAAAAGGGTAATAAATAGCGAAATATGCCATTCCAATATTTCTTTTTAATAATACAATGTAGCAGTACAGTTTTGCTAAATATTGACATATATTGACTTTCTAAGTACTAATTTCATAACATTAAAGATTTTCTATATTTATACTTGTATTTTTTAATATGAAAATAAAAGCTTAAAATACAAAAAGTTTAAGTCAAACTGAGAACAAGTTTCTATTACAGGAAAATGCTACTATGTTGCGCAAATAGGATGACACTTTTTTGTATAATTGCTCTTTTTATTGTTTCCAATCACCGCAGTAGCCGAGTCATATTGTTAATATTGCCAAAACGCGTAAGGATATCCGTTTTATCAGAATTTAAAAAAATTGTAAATGAACTATTTTAATATAGCAGTACCTTCTAGCAAACACCCGAAAGAATAGTGGTTAAAACTAGCACAAACATACCTCTAATATATAGCGGATGAACTTACAGCCAAAGCTACCAAAAATCCAATTTGACAAAATGTAGTCGATGGTTGTTGCTGGAATAATAGTCAGGACAAACAATAAATCTGTTACTGCTAGACTTATGATGTAAACATTCGGGACGGTTTGATCTCTTAATCTGGTGAAAAAATGGATCACAAGTGCGTTGCCAACTAACCCCAAAAGCATGATAAGACCCCAGGTTGTCGTTATTCCAATGATATA
The DNA here is from genome assembly GCA_002080025.1 of Modiolus philippinarum. NCBI lineage: Eukaryota > Metazoa > Mollusca > Bivalvia > Mytilida > Modiolidae > Modiolus > Modiolus philippinarum. Next base: position 54,040 of record MJUU01010097.1, on the reverse strand, counting down.
CTCCACTGGTAATCTAACAGGTTTAGTTCCATTTGCTTGTCCTAATGTTGTTAAGGTTACATTAACATGGAATCCCCTTTCATTCCCTAGAAAATAACAAAAACAATTTCGTATCAACAATACCACCACACGGGGCACATCATGTTATGAAACAACGGCAGTAGAAGACCAAAGGAACAAAAGGGTGTATTTTACAAAAATCGAAGTCCATGAATGATGATATTGAGTTCGCTGCTTAGAAATGAAAGTGCCGACTTTTATCAGCATATTACCCATATTTTTTGTTAATACACTTCTAGTTTTTAGCATGGACGAAGAATGCAAAGTGATTAAATGAACGTCTGTGTATGATAATAAAATTGGAGTAGGTTATTGAAACTCCTCTTGAATCCATATTCGTTAACAGACGACGGACATGAAGAGTTTGTGTTGAATTGCAATTGTTCAAAGTGTTCATGTGCTTCTAGTCAAAAAGTAATTAATTAGCATTTAGACGACGGACGAAAAGGGCTTTTGCCAATGTGAATGAAGATTACGACTGATTTACCGATGAAAAAGCGGTATATAATAATTGTAAAATTATACATGTAGACAGCGATAAAATAAATGTATATTAGTAACCTTGATAACCAAAACTCCAGAAATAAAAATTTGTGACCAACGTGGATGTATAAAATAAGAACGAATAACATCGATGAATTCGAACCAATCATTGCTGATAAACGATAGAGATAATTCAATATTTAAATTTTTTAATATAAAAGGTTAATTTTCCCTTAGGAATTATCTCAGCTAATAGCATGCACAAAACAAAGATTACACTAATAAAGAGATATACCACTAACCGACATTTGCAGAATTAAATACAAGCAAATCCGGATGGCAACAAAACTTCCGTCAAAAAAAGAGGAAAACAGCAGGGGTTTTACAAGAAGAACGCAGCTAAGTCTCCCGGGAGCAAAGAAGGGACTCCCAAGAACACGACAGGGGCTCCTAAAATAAAGCAGCACAGCAGGAGCTGCGAGAAGTGTTAAACTAACGGATGATGAAGCATAGTTACTGAATGATTGGGGTTTTATAAAAAATTTAGAAATTCCAAGTTTTTGAAATTGCATTATGACCAGAAAATCAGATGAGAATCAGCTGAGTGCCCCCAAGGACGAAGTAAAGTGGTGACCTTCAACATGTTAGTCATTACAAAAACATACAGATAAAATATAAAGGTAAAAATTAGATAATAAACTTATCTTTCATCATAATACACTAGAAAGAATTTCATGTCAAAAGCGTGATAAGCTTCTGTTCGAAATAAATGTCCTTAAGGATCTAAACTTTTGAATTGAGCATTTCCTTAGTTTATATATTTTTGTAATGCTGAACAAGGGCAAAATGTATGGTCAATGTAGTCTTCAGTTTCAAATTAATATATCTTCCGACACAAGAGTTTGTATGAAATTCTACTCCATTAAGTAATAATTAATTTTCAAAATGTGAAACCCTATGTTATGACATTCACCCGGTTTGTCTGCCAAAGCATGAGTCCATATGTGCTGTACTGTTCGGTTTAAGACCACATTACGTCTGAGGAGGCTGGACACTTATTTGGTTGCTTCTCCGTTTGTTGGACCAGTAGCGGATTTCTCGAGCTTATAACGAGAAGAGCGTCACTAATATTGCCCTTTTTTACCTGATATATGTTAAGCACTTAAAATGAAGATATCGTGGAAGTATTTTGATATGATTTAAATGTTTTGTGAATTTTCAGTAAAATAATATCTGATTAGTTGTATTTTGAAGGTGAATGTCAGCACCATCTCTGAAAATACCATCTTATAATGAATTATTCCAAAACATTTTCAATATTTAAGATATTAAAAAAATGAATGTTTTTTTTTTTCGCTAAAATATTATCTTATTAGTAGAATTTGGAGTTTGAAAAGTGAACACAATCTCTGGAAATAGTATTTAGTTATGATATAGTTTTGGTATATAAATTAACGCCAGATGGCAGCACATTCAAAGTTGGAAAAACTAACAATTTGAGGCCAAAGGAACATAACTCGAGTCAAAATCAAAAGACTACTCGCAAAAACTACAAAAATTTACATATTTAACAGTAAAGCATAAAAAATTCCATAACTCCGATTGTAATGAAATTTGCACTGCAGATATGAAAAGTATAAATCTTCCATATGCTAGATGGGTTTTAGTGGGTTCTCAAGTTATCATACTGAAAATGCAATTTTATATGAAATTATCATCATATCAAATTTTTAAAAATCTTGCATTTTTTAAATCCAAATATTAAATAAACAAACATTGTGCAGAAAGAATGTTTACATTACGAAATTAAATATTTTACCTATATCAATTATTTATTTACATTATTTCACAATAAAATATCAATTCAAACGAAAGGTCACATATTTTTGTCCAGAGAGTTATCTAACCTGATTCTTTACTGATATGCCTATATAGTTTATTTCAACGATTCTCATATTTTAAGTGTTTTGAGACGATGTTATTATGAATATTGAACAAATTTATCACTAATTACAGAAATATTGAATGTGACGTGTATTTACATTCTCTGTTAATACCATCTGGTATTGAATAATAGGGAAAACCATACAAGAAAACATTCCCATCTATAGAAAAAAATATGATGTGCATTTGAGATCAGTTTTGTTTACCCCTTGTAGATTCTTATCGGTGATTGTATTTTTTCTTCTTTTTTTTGGTCATTGAAGGTGTTTCCTGTCATGTTTACTTTTTCAATCTATTGATTTGACTTGAATTACATTTGAACATATATATGAAATATATTCAATAAGCAGAAAAAATTCGTCGCTTTGATGAACCCTTTTACTTCGTCTTTTCGTTACAGCATTCATAACTTATCCTATTATGGTAATCTGATAATCTGACAAAAAACCGTAATATCATAAAACATAAATTTAAGGTAATAAGAAAAAAACAACTAAGAAAAATATGTCAGCAACCAAAATCCAAAGGACGAAAAGATCAAATAGCTGCAAAATCAAAGGAAATATTGAAAACTGCAATTTAATGGAACTGACGTCGTCCAGTCATTAAAAAAAAATATGTGTTAAACTAATTTTAAGTGGTATCGAATCACCTAACAATTTTGGTAATGTCTGGTAGCAACTCGAGAGCAATTGATGTCATATAGGAAAAATTCAACCAAGCACTGCAAAAGAAGAATCTGGGATAACAGTTGGAACTTCAAATTTATTTGTTATCTTAGTCCTGAATAATAACGCAATCATTCAGATAACTATGCCGACTTTGTTTCAAAGGAACATTGTAATGCAAATATAAAATGTATATATATAAAAAAACATTGAATTAAAAAAGCAAATAATCGAACATTAAGTTCAGGTTACAATTCGAAAAACAATAAAATACCGAAGTTGCATAAACAATAGTAAATTTTTTTTAAGCTGTACACATGTTTCAAGGAGTAACCCCTCATCAGCAGCATTAAGATAAAATAATATGGAGAGCAATAATCCAAAAATTGTCCAAAAAGAAGTTTTCATTTCCAAAAATATCGAAATAGGAAGCCAAGGACATCTACCAAGTGCCTTACACGGATTGAAGCCTCATTTTTTTTAAGTGGATTGATTTTTGATAATAACAGTAAATTTCTATAACAAGCAAGGTAAAATTTTCGTGTCTGACAAGTCTAAATATTGGGCTGGTGCACCAGCAGTGCCATCGGCCAAATGGTTCAAAATACAAACAATACCGAAGTTACATAAAAAAACAGTGAATTTAATGATGCTGCACACGTGTGTCAAGGAGTAACTTCTCATTAGCAGCATTAAAATAAGATAATATGGAAAACTATAATCCAAAAATTCTCCGAAAAGAAGTACTCATCTCCAAACATATCGAAAAAGGATGCCAAATTCAGTAGCAAGGACATCTTCCGAGTGCCTTACATGGAATGAATCAGAATTTTAAGTCGTTTGAATTTTGATAATAACAGAAAGTTTCTATAACACGCAAGGTAAAATTTTCCATGTCAGACAATTCTGCCTGTTGGGCCGGTGAATACCCTCGAAGTAAGATCAAATGTCAAATAATGTAAAAATTTTAACAAAATTTAATTTCATTAATTTGGTAAAATTTTCAAAAATTGTAATTTCTTTTCTTCATTTAGAAATTTTTATATTTTAGATCTTTTATCAAGCCTTTAGACATTGAAATTTCAGAAAGTATTTAGACTTTTTAATTGTCTAGTGTTAGACAGACCTATACACACATATGAAATATAGCTGAAAAAGTTACTGTCAAAAAACTCAGGGCGGCATAAATAGTAATTCTGCGAAAAATGGACTTATTAGTCAGATCCATGAATGCATATCTTTCTTTTTTTATATTGGTCAAAATAAATTTTACTGATTTTTAAATCAACATATAATAAAAGTTGAAATTAACATTTCAAAGCGCTCGCGGTGACCAAGCAACATAATGCAGACTAATGTAATCGCGGATTTACTTTCCAAAGAATGTTGTACTTTGTGTGATTGGTTCCTCTGTAACGAAGTTAAAAATATCAAATTTCTTCTCTATAAGCATAACAGAAATAAAGTAATAGAAATAAATTAGCAAGATGTTAACATTTTGCAAATGAAATAAAAAATGAAAATAAAGAGGCGTATTTTTCGTTTGTCATAAGAACAGAAAATATATAACAGAGATATGTAAAAAGTGGAAAAATGACTCGTTCTTAATAGAAAAATTTATTTCAAGAAGAATAAAACAACTGTCATGAGAATTAGATTAACATCAAACGTATTAACGTCATAAATGCAAGCTTTTGACAATTCTTGTCGTTTAAAACTTGCAAGCAGTAAAATTAACTTCATGTAACTACTAACAGCTTTCAACTGTTAAACGACACAAAATTCCGATGCAAATAAAAAAAAATTGATCTTCATTAAAATAGAATTTTGGTCCTGTTTGTATCAAATAACCCCCAAAACTACGCTAAAATTGTCACACTCTACCAAAACATACTAGAAAAAAGAATTCGGAAAATGCACGACAAGTTAAATTCCGAAACTTTTAGGAACCTTTGGAATCTTACAGGCTAGACATAGAAACGGGTATAAAGGTATGATTAACAAACGCCATATTTTTGTTCAATAGTGATAAAAAATCATTAACAAAACAGAATGGCAATGGACCAAAAATAACAAAACTAACATGTTTGATGTTTGCCTCTTTTGGTCCTTTTATATCACAAACGGTATGTACTACAATTGTGAAAATTCCCAGAAAAAATTAATGAAGAACTATAGATATCATATGTAGTATTAAAATTATATTCTTTTCCTCAACTACCTTATCGTGTATTGCGAGCTCTATATTTTTTTACTTGCGACTGTTCACCTAGAAAAACAAACGTACTATTAGTGTGTTATAAAATGCCGCTATTGCCCCGATTCAGAAATACAACGGCATTATGGGATCGTCATTATTCTTAACATTTCTACCTGGTGGAAAAATATTGTACGCATACCCTGGACCTGCGCATTGTTTTTACGAGGACGGAAGTTGAATTTCTTAATCTGTCCATTGAGGAGAATTTTTACTGTAACTGTTTAAATTATACACTAATCGCCATTTTAAAGCAAATGTCCATGCTAATATATGATTATGAAAGTATAATTGTTGCAACATTTATCAACATTTATCCGGGGCACCTGATGTCACTCTTGTTTATTGAGAGTTCACACTGTTAGTGCTTTAGTTTTTTGTGTTGTATATGTAACGTTCGTGTGTTTTGTGGGCATGTGGTGTCTTTGGTCTTCCGTCTTTTGGTGTTCTTGCTTTTGCCTTGTCTCTGGACTTTGATTTGTGTAATCTTGTGCTTTGTTCCTTCGGTATTCTACTGCCGTTGTTTTATCAATTGGATAAAAGATCGAAATTTGAGTAAAAGATTTGAAAAAAAACTTATATAAAAAATTTACTGTTAAGAGTACGGTGAAACATAATTCTATAAACAGTTAAGAGGACATTTACAAATTTTGACAACAATAAATAACAAAACTCCGAGGTAATTTTGAAGTTAGTTTCTGCATATGCGCATTTCGACAACTTATGTCTCATCATTGCACATCAAATCAAAACATTTGGAAATCCATGAACCGAAATATGAGTAAATGCTTATACCTGTCCTAAACAATTAACCAAAAGGATCTAAATAGGAAAGCCAAAATCAAAAAGACAGAGCTATGCAGGAGGTAGATACTTCCCAGGTTTTAATAAAAGTTTCTTAAATTTAGATATTGCAATGTTTAAAAAAATCGGTTTTCTGGCCTGCACCGAAGTACTAGCTACTTTGGTGATGCCGTCGAACATCAGTCCACCAGCAGTGGCAGTGGCCCAGTCACCCAATAAATCACAAAATACCGAGATTATTGTGACGTTGGGTTCTGCTTATGCGCATTTCGACAAGTTATGTCTCATCAGTGCAGATCAAATCAAAACATTTGGAAATCCATCAACCGAAATATGAGTAAATGCTGATAGAAAGCAATTTACCAAAAGGATCTAAATGGGAAAGCCAAAATCAGTTAAGGACAGAGCTATGCATATGGAAGATTCTTCAAAAGGGTGCCTACATTAAGTCTCAACAAACTAGGTGGGAAAAGTGGTAATAATACATTGAAATTCATCCATATTTGATATATCATTGTTTTTACGTTAAAATATTGTTTTGCCATTTTTAATATGTCTTTATATGAAACTTAAGGCAATAATTGCAAAAAATTACCTTTAGCAAATAAGTATAAAAATTTATATTTCATACACCCAGGTATGGGGTAAAGCTAATTTGTAATTGTAATGCCCTGTAATGCATTACATATTTACAAAGTAATGCATGTAATGTGTAATCCTAAATTTTTAGCATTACACATGTAAATTTCATTTATCTGCCAGTTTTGCAATTTATCAAAATGTATAAAACAAAATATTTTCCTTTCATTCAGAAATTTTATGATGAAAAACATTTAATTTCAATTCTAGTTTTGAAAATTTGCAATCCTTTTTTAACAAAACAAACACAAGCTTCTAGTGATCAAAATATAATTAGTTCAAAGATTTGTGATTGTCACATGTAAAACTCTTAATTGGTTTACATTTCAACCAATTCCAACATGAACTTAACACAGTGAAGATGAAATAAACCCACATTTATCTCCCCTACCCTTAAGGCTTAAGATTAAACTGTAAATTTCAAAATTATCCTAGAAAAATTGAGAAAAAGGGGGAAAATATGAACTACATATACATACTAAAGAGATTATAGAGTATATAAATTACATATAAATGCAACGAAATACACAAGTACAGAAATTTCAACTAGGTGGATGGATCTTTTCACTTGTAATTATTTAAAGAATCTGCATCATTTTCAAGAGAAATTGATAGTTTTAAAAAGTTGATTGAATTTGGTCTTTTTCCTGCTACATAAATATATGCACAGTATTCACTGTAAATAAATTGCAAATGCATGATTAACCGTTTCTTTTCTTGATAGAATTTGAAACAAGAAATGTGTAATTCAATTCATTACTTGTGTAAAGTAATTTTAATATAATGCATTACTTTCAAAAATTGAAGTAATTGTAATTGTAATATAATGCTAAATTTTCAAATGTAATTGAAATATAATGCCTTACGTTGCAATGTAATTGGCCCAAAGCCTGCATACACCGTAAAATTACAATTGAAAAAGAGAGGATAAATTCCCGAACTATGCAATACATTATATCTGCTGCTTTGCGGTACTGTGCCTTTCCTTTAAAGTCTGAGATGTTTACTTTCAAAGTCATTAGAACCACTTTTACGAATGCTAAAGCTATAACATCCAAGGTATTAATGGAAATATTTAATCAAACAAAACTTTCATATGAAATAGCTCAAAAGGTTAGTTATAAAACGTTTACATATTTTACAGATAGTCTTACATTTGCAATATACTATATCATCCCGAATACTCTCTTCATGTCTGGTTGAGGTACAAAAAATAATCGATTAAAAACTCGAAGAAAAAATATTTCAAATAAAAGTTAAGACGAAAAAGTCTGTGTTACTTATCCTGCAAATTCTTGGAAAAACAGTTTGATATAAATTTACCGTATAGAGTGCGTTCTTTTTTATGAAAATCGCATTACCTGATTCTGTGACCTCTGTTGTAACATTGAACCCCAAAGTCTCTGGAAGAAATGCTAGCCCTAAAGTACAAATCAAAAGCATTTCAACGTCTCTTCAAACAAGTAAAGTATTCTTATGCACCAGTTAAGTTTAACGATATGACAAAGGACAGCGTTTACTCGTCTTCTCATCATATTTTTCTTATATAATGTTGGGAATTTCCTTTTTTACAAAAGTTGCAGTTGTCTATATTAATTTTCTAAATGCACTTCAAATAATTTGACACGCAATACTTAAAAGATATTTTGAAAAAGCAGTTTGATGTTAATGATGTATATCTCTTTATGGACTTTCTCATATTTTTTGCGTGATTAAGATTCGAATTTTTGCAGAAAATATTTTCACCTCTTATATAAATTAAAAACAAAATGTCACGAAAGGCAAACATTTGTTTCTGTAAAAGCTTAAATCTTAAAAGCCACAGTAACAAACTATGCAAATGTATTAACAATCGGCCCTAGTTTGTATTTGAAGATCATGAAGCCAGTGAGTGCCTCTCTACATTACATGACAAATATGTCATTTCACCTGCAGACAAAGCTTGTAATAAGATCGTTTTTATAGGAAAAGCACATTACAACTGCCTCATCAAAGAAGTAGGCATTGATCACAATACACATGGCAATTCTAATTACAAAATAGTTTATTTGACAACGATTATACTCTTTCCAATCACAGATCATTTGTGAAATAAAAGATACAACAAGAAACACCTACAATGGCAGAAAATTATAATTACATGCCACAACACAATCCGCTAGGGAACTACACAAGTAAAACACAAATAAGCCATAAGACAAACGTAAACAACGATAGGAATTCAGGACAGCCGGACTTGGTACCGGCACTAGCAAAAGCCAGCGGTAGGGTTAAGGGTACCCAAACCCCTTTATCTGTCCCGTTTCCCTATAGGTTAGTTAATATACGAATAAAACCCAATACAGGTAGAGAATATGACAATACGTAATATTGAAAGATGGATCAAGGGGTGATCTTATGCCGCTAATCTGCCGGCTAGCTTAAGGAGCCTAGTCCGTTGGTAAAACACTGTCTCACTACGGAAGAAAAACCAAACTCAAAACTCATATAGTTCAGTAGACGTCGGCAGTATCAGTGAGAGGCCAGTATGTATAAAAACATTTCAGGTCACTAGATCTCAAAGCTAATTTAACGGATGCAAGTAGAGTATCTTTTCAATATCTTCTATTACGTAAACAATGTAAGTTAGGTCCAAGCGTTTCAGGATTTTTAATTAGTTTCTGGCATTTTTAACAACATTATTACCGTAAAAACAAGTAGTACAAGTGCCCTAAGTAACAAGCTGTTTGCGAGTAACGCAATTTTTCGATATTAAATATTCATATAAGTAATAAAACTTCTTAAAGGTATTCAACAACTTCTGGAATCTGTACCCCTGTTTTGAAAGTTTTGCTGTGATAGTAAGTTTACGTTCATTAAAATCGTCAAAAGTAGAACAAACACGTACGAATCGTGATAGTTGAGAAATTTACATCCCGTATGATGGAGCTTGAGGGATGTCGCGTACATCAAAATCAACCTTTTTATCATATATTTTAGTTTTTATCTTACATTTTGTACCAGTGTCAATAATGATAGTTAGATCCAGAAAAGGGCATTATTTGGAATCATTGTTAGCTTTATTTAATTTCAGTTCTTGTGGGTAAATAATGTCTACATAATTTAAAAACTGGGGATTGTCAATAGTAAGGATATCTTCAATATACCTACTGTAATTATTGAAAATAGAAATAAGATTATCACTGTTTGTATGGTTATGTTTTGAAGATTTTTTCATGAAGTCTCTTTCGTAAAAGAACGAAAACAGATCTTCAATGGGAGGTGCACAATTTGTACCCATGGGAATACCTATTACCTGTTGATTAATAGTGTTGCCAAAACGAACAAAAATGTTGTCCAGCAAAAGATTGAGTGCATTAATCATCTCATCACATGTCCAGGAACAATAACTATTTCACATAATATTAGAGTCCTTGCTTTTTGCTAGAACAAGTGAACCGCAGACCAGAAAATTTAAAAGACCACTCAATGAATTGTCCCAAATTTGATATAATCAACTTATGTGGAAGGGTGGTATAAAGTGAAGAAAATTCATAACTGTCGATGGATGAGACTGGTTTTGAATAAATTGCAGTTTATCTAAAACTTTTATTGAATTATTTTCACTCCAAAAGTAATTTACAATGGAGTTTTGATAAGTTTTTTTTTTTCACAGTATTTAATTACCAATTCCTTTATATAAGTACTTGAACTAGTGAAATGGATGGATATGTGTCTTCTTTGAATATCTATACTAAAATTAACAATCAAGAACTGTCATAACTTTACTGGGTACCATAATTGTGCAAAAATCCATACAAGTGAAATGGATGGATATGTGTCTTCTTTGAATATCTATACTAAAATTAACAATCAAGAACTGTCATAACTTTACTGGGTACCAAAATTGTGCAAAAATCCATACAAGGAAAGATAAATCGCAGGATCGTCATCTTGCCCAACTACTGAATTGTGTATTGAACTAACAAAGATTTTTTTTTGCAGCAGTGAAAACAGACCTTAAGCTTACTGTGAAACTATTCAGGCCCAAAGTGAAATAAATTACTTGTGGATACATATTTTTCAACAGATATTGGTATACCATTGGGCACTAATTGTACCCCTTAATTCGCAAACTTGTTTTTATATTCTTACAAGACGAAATTTCTTCATGGAATCGTTAAACGTAAATAAAAAGACACTAGTCTAGATTCTTGAAACTACTTATAGATAAATTGGTGATGTGTTTTTCATTAACAATAAGAAAAAGAAGGGAAACGGGGAATGTGTCAATGAGACAACGACCCTAAGGGGAGCAATAACAACTCAAAGCCACCATAAGATCTTCAATGAACGGTGAGGAAACCCCACATCCAACGGTAGGTCAGAGTTGGCCCCTAAATAAAAGAGTAATCAAGTTCAGCGAAATAAGCATCTTCCTAGACTCCGATAGACATAAAGTGAACTAACTAGAAAACAGACAAGACACACAAAGGCTTAATAAATTTCCTGACTTAGGACAGGCGCAAACCTGCTGCGGCGGGGTTAAACTAGTTTTATTGGGCCCAAACCTTCCCCCTATAGCCAATGTGATAAATAAAAAAACGATCGTAACAACAGTAAAATTCAGTTGGCAACAGGACTGAGTCAACTGTGAAAAATGAAACTGAAAGAACTAAATATACGGACATAAACATGAAATCACAAGAGACTACTAGCAGTTAACTGACATGCCAGCTCCAGACCCATTACCAACTGACAAATTAAGTTATGTACCCTCAGTATACAGCTTCCATCAAGATCCCTTCCTGTGAGGAGTTTAGCATAATGATTTCATGTATATACCGGAATATATAAC
>MJUU01010097.1:28264-41993 GCA_002080025.1 Modiolus philippinarum | reverse complement strand
TATGATGGCGCTAATGGAACATCACCGTCCAGAAATGGATAATTAACTATGGGAAAAGAAAAATCGTCCCTTTTATCATAAATTTTAGTGTCTAATTTACCATTCGTTATATCAAAATTGATGTCTAAGAACGGACAATGATGATTATTAGAATTGGCTTTATTCAAAGTAAGTTCTTTAGGGTAGGTGTCCTTATAATACGTATTGAAGTCGTCATTATTCAAAGTTAAAATATCATCCAAATATCGGAAAGTATTGTTAAACTTTTCAATTAAATGCTGTTTAGATGGGTCTTTGCTGATGTTGGTCATAAACTGAGATTCGTAGCAGTGCAAAAAGAGGTCCGCTATAAGTGGTGCACAATTGGTACCCATAGGAATTCCTATGACCTGGCGATAAATAGAGTTACCGAAACGAATGAATATATTGTCAAGTAAAAATTCAAGTGCTGAAATCATATCAAAACAAGTCCAATTAATTGAGTTCTTTTGTTTTGTATTACTGTGAATTCATTTAATTTCGTGGGTACCAATTTTCGTGGGTAGAGAAAAAAAGACATTTCGTGGTGTACGTAAATTCGTGGATTGCCACTTGTTCCAGGAAAAAAAAATAATTTAAATTTATAAAATAAAGATTATAAAATTCATGGCTTCAGTACCTTCAGTATTGATGTCAAAACACCAAAATTCAGAACTGTACCTGTAATTAAAGTGTCCCCTGTAATTAACAATTCATAGTAATGTGTAGATATTTTGTAATTAGGTAACCATCTGACATAACCTTACTCCATTCGTTATTTATAAATAGACACCTGTATTGATTGAAAAACAAACATGTCTTTTTTAGTTTAATTAATAATTTGATATAAAAACTGAATTGAGATGGTTTCTTAACTGTAAATCAACACTTTAGCGTAATTGATAAACAAAACAGGAAGCCAGTTACCGCTAATTTGTTAACTGGGAAACACCTGGAACTATAAAGCATTTTAAATTATTTTTCTACTATTAAAGGTTCAAGAGAATGCATATTTACTTACTGTTGGATATATCAGTTAGTTTGGGGCTCAGGTACAAAAGCAAGGTTTATGGCCTTCGTTGATCAGGTCCTTCATTATGATCATTCATTTGTGTTTGAAACTTGCACAAGAAAATCACATTTCGTTGAGTATTTGAATTCGTGGTTTGGCTACACCCACGAAAACCACGAAAATTGGTACCCCACGAATAAAAATGAATTCACAGTACTTAAATGTGTTTGAAAGGAATTAGAACAAATATATTCACAATCGGATTTTTTGAATGCCCATTGAATAAGACGTCTGAATTTTTCCTTTATAAGATTATGTGGTAAGGTAGTATAGAGGGTAGAGAAATCAAAACTTTCAAGGGATTCGAAAGGGGCATTATAAGCATTTAATTTATCAAGAACTTCCAATGAATTTTTTTCACTCCAAAAATGATTGATACCACTGTTTTCATATACTTTGTTACAGAAATTTATAACCAGGTTTTTAATAGCAGTCAAGGTATTAGTGAGTATAATAGAAACTTTAGTAGTAGAAGTGAGTATAATAGAAACTTTAGTAGTAGAACAGTGACTAGATGACAAAATGAATCTAGATTTATATGGCGTTTTGTGGAGTTTAGGAACCCAGTACATGGTTGGAACTGTTTTACTATCAGGTTTAGCCTGTAAAGATGTAGCTGTTAGAAAATGTATGTTTGTAATTTCATTTTCCGTTAATTGGGTTAATTCAAAAGTATTTGAACTGGTAATTTCTTTTTGGAGTACTTCTATATAATGTTTACGACAAACTACAATGATGTTATTAGCAGCCTTATCAGCTGGAACAAAAACGAATTCTTTGCCAAACTTTTAAAGTTTCTTTTGGATGCATCTTATGATAAATGGATCCTATTTATATATTCTCCTGAACTAGAAATAAAGGAAACGACAGAAACCACTAGACCTTATCTTATTTGGACATACTTCTCGAATTTGACGAAAATAGTCATCCCAGTTCTAAAATTTACGATTAAAGGAACGATTTTAACTTCAGAATTTTCAATTTTCCTAACATGGACTGTAATAGTCCAGCTTTTCTGCTTACAAAGTGGATGCTTCACTGTTGATTTGTTACGCAAGATGATAAGATATGGTTATCTCCATCACTGCCTTATAAACAAAGACTTCAAAAAATTCCGTCTCACATGATCATTAAAAATGAAGAAGAAAGGAAATGGGGTAAATGTCAAGGAGACAACATCCCATATCCAGGTTAAAACGACAAAAAAAAAATTCTCTTATAGATATCGGTCCCTTGTGAAAAAAATTAAGTTTCGGTCTGAACTCTGATTCAAGATTCTATTTTACTTAATATAGGGATGATCTTTTTTAACTGTTTGCGACCTTTTAAAAGCAATTGTTGTTGAATTGCTTCCAGGCACTATCGCAAGGGGGAGATTATATAAATGATGCTCTTGCATTATATAATCCTTAATTTAAGGATAACCTTCATCTAATACACCGAAATGAACTTGAGTTTAAGAAATAACTTAAACACTATCATCAGCATCTACCCGAACCTATACCTCTACATTGACAGCTCCCGACGTCTAAAAAGAAATTTTACGACAAGCGTAATGATTTCGATTTTCCAATAGCGAACTTCCCTTTTTCAGCAGTAAAATTCTGTTCGGCAGTACTCTGCGGCTGAGTTATTTCTAAATAAAATAAACTAAATAAATTTACTTAGAGACTCTATCGCTTACTTTTCACTCAATGCTATTCAAATCGTAAGCTTATATGTAACGAGTGCACAGTAAATATTTTGACAACGATTATCATTATGAATAGGCATAACCTATAGACAAAATCCAGAAAAGTACTTGTTTAGTGTGTTTGTATATGTTTGTGACACACAATTTTCTGTTTGTTAAAATTAATAACGTATCGACATTGGCTGACGAGAGACATTCAAATCACAGTTTTTCTACCGTTTTCAAATCAAACACAATATTTTGAAAAATTTATCAAAAGCATCTGTATCATCAATTGAGAGTTTTTGTATTTTTAAATACAGCTGAGAAGTATTCTGCAAAAATGTCTGGTTCAAACTGTTTTTGCGCATTTTCTTGTATGATAGTTATCAGAAGATGCCATCACCAATCTTAGAAAGAAGAAAGGAAACTGGGAATGTGTCAAAATTTTTGATCATTTGACTTTTTATTGGCTTGTCATTACTAAATGTTCCTGGGCTTTTACATTTAATGCAAAAAATAAAAAAAAAAACAGATTAAATTTTATGTGTATTAACCATGTTATTCAAGTAAGAATAGAAGGGGATAACTTTAATCTTTAAAAATTATAACTTTGAGAATTAGTTCATCAGTATAGATATTGAACATTTAAGATAAATATGAGTTGTTTTTTTTTCTTTTTCCATTTTTCCATCTACTTGATGTATATTATAACGATTCATTGTCTTTCATCTTGATCTCTTTACCATGCGTTGGAACTGCCTTCCCATGCACATTTTGCTCGTCTGTCTTGGATTTCAGAACGCAATTACACAACTTCCTAACAAAGGATGCATTCATGATTTTTTCTTAAGCCCTTTGCTTGTTAAAGCATAAACAAACGGGTTAACGCAGCAATTCATATAATTCAAGGTATACATGAAGATAAACATATGCACGTTTGGTTGTTTGTTAGGGAGGAACGGATATACAATTATGGATAAGTGAACAGGCAACCAGGCTACTGCGAAAAGGAATACCACTATTGCAACCATTTTAGTAACTCGGATGTTTCGTTGAAGTTGCTTGTCCTGCTGATGGTTGTTTGATTGAATGAAGTCTCTATCCTGAATAAAGAAATAAAAGTTATTGAAAGTAAATATGTTCTTTCACGTACTTAGTCCTTTGAAAGAAGCAAGTTTTGTGTGACAAAAGTATGTACTATATAGTTTCTTGATGACACATATGATGACACATAATTAAGTTTGTCTTATGTCTAGCCAGGTGAGATTCGGTGTTTATTTGATTAGAAAAAATAGAATGATATTTATTTAGAGATAAACTCGACAGAACCCTATCGAAAGCCGTTGTGGAATTTATTCCCTATTTATTGATATCTATAAATGAATTATAGATATTAATAAATAAATATAGATATCAATAAATCATTTATAGATATTAATAAATATTTATAGATATCTATAAATCAGTATTTATTGATATCAATAAATACAGCTTTATTTATTGATATTAAAAATTGATTTATTGATATTAAGAAATGAATTATTGATATTTACAAATGATTTATAGATATTTAAAATAGTGTACGATTTATAGATATTAATAAATCATTTATTAATATCTATAAATCGTTTTTAAATATCAATAAATGGTGCTATTTATTAATATCTATAAATGATTTATTGATATCTATAATTCAGTTCAAATCTCCATAATTCGATTTATTGATATCTATAATTCAAATCTCCATAAATCGCCTTTGTGACCCAGATCATTTTAGTATTGTTAAAGTATATTATATAAAGAGTTCAGTTGACCAAGATTATTTTTTAATATCTATAATTCAATTCTAATATCCATAAATCGCCCCGGTGACATTGATCAGTACCTAATATGAAAAACGTATACTATATAAAGAGTTCAGTTGACCATGACTTTTTAAATATCCATAAATCGCCTCAGTGACACTGATCATTCCATTGTATTTCTTTAAACGCGGCACGGACAATGATTTTGATTCATTACATTTAATTTTCTTATTTTATTTACTTTTTTATTTATTTATTTTAGCTTTTACGGCTGAAAGAATGTTCAACTTAATGATGTGAGATGCATACACGAGTGAAATGAATGAAAACTACGATTTGAAGAGTTCATCCACACCTGGGACTAATCCCAGTCCACACGAAAGGAGCGCACTGCTGAACTCATTTATTCACTCCAATCGTGAGCGGCGATATGATAATATAAAGAAATTTATTGATTATTATCAAAAATTTGTAAACAATTAAGTAAACTTAACCCGAAAGTTCATTATTTTATTTGCATAAATAAATAGTTACGGGTAATTTGCAATAAACCAGTTGCTTCAAAAATAAAAAAGTTTTAATGCCCTGTAATTGCATTCATATTTATGCTTAAAGTAATCACATTTCCATTTTGCAACATATAAACTCCTTCTAATGGTTATAATAAATTAAAATTTTCAAAAAAGCAAATTCCTTTGGTCATGTTTATTAATAAAGTTAAAACAAAGACTTAAAACCTCCTTTTCCAATCATATTCATGTATAAAAGACATTAAATTTTAACTTCGCAACATAAAAAATGATTTCAAAAAGTTATTATTGAGTAAAATTTTTTTAAAATTGAATTGTTTTGTTCATTTTTGATGATTCTGTTTAAACTGAAGACTTAAAATCTACTTATTCAATCATATTCATGCTTCAAAGACATTAAATTTTAATTTCATAACATATAAACTCCTTCGAAAGGTTATTATAAAGTATAATTTTCAAAATATTTGAATTGTTTTGGTCATTTTTAATAAGAAAGTTTAAACAAAAGACTTAAAATCTACTTTTCAAACCATATTCATTCTAAAAAGACATTAAAATTTAACTTAGCAACATATAAACTCCTTCGAATGGTTATAAAAAATTAAAATTTCAAAAAAATTGGATTGTTTTGGTTGTTTTCAATAATAAACTTTAAACCGAAGACTTAAAATCTACTTTTCCAATCATATTCATGCTAAAAAGACATTAAAATTTAACTTCGCAACATATAAACTCCTTCGATTGGTTATAAAAAATTAAAATTTTCAAAAAAATTGGATTGTTTTGGTTATTTTCAATAATAAACTTTAAACCGAAGACTTAAAATCTACTTTTCCAACCATATTCATGCTAAAAAGACATTAAAATTTAACTTCGCAACATATAAACTCCTTCGAATGGTTATAAAAAATTAAAATTTTCAAAAAAATTGGATTGTTTTGGTCATTTTTAAAAATAAAGTTTAAACCAATGACTTAAAATCTACTTTTCCAACCATATTCATGCTAAAAAGACATTATAATTTAACTTTGTAACATATAAACTCCTTCGAAATGTTATTAAAAAGTATAATAATAAAAAAATTTGAAATGTTTTGGTCACTTTTAATAATTAAGTTTAAACCAAAGACTTAAATTCTACTTTTCCAATCATATTCATTCTTAAAAGACATTAAAATTTAACTTCGCAACAAATAAACTCCTTCGAATGGTTATAAAAAATTAAAATTTTCAAAAAAATTGGATTGTTTTGGTCATTTTCAATAATAAAGTTTAAACCGAAGACTTAAAATCTACTCTTCCAACCATATTCATGGTAAAAAGACATCAACTTTCAACTTCAGATCATGTAAACTCCTTCAAAGTGTTATAATCAAGTTTAATTTTCAAAAAACTTGAATTGTTTTGGTCAATTGTTATTATTAAGTTTAAACTGAAGACTTAAAATCTATTTTACCAATCATATTTATGCTAAAAAGAAATTAAATTTTTGACTACGCAATATATAAATGTTTCATAATGCAATGTACGTTTTTACACAATATATAAGGCAGAGATAAAGGGAATAAAACAAGAATTATTGTGACCTTTCAGAATGCAAGAATAAGGTCAATATATTAAGTTCAATTCGCTAAAATTTATTTAAGTCAATTATTAAAGTTTTTTTCTTGCAACTGCTTTTGGATTTTTTTTTTTGTATCTCTTTAGACAAGCATTCACAATATATACTCAGTTACATATTTAAACAGTTTCTTAAATTATTCAAAGCACTATTTAATAGTTCGCTAGATATAAAAACATATGTTAAATGCTTTGTCTTTTATGCGTTTAAAGTAATACAGGTAATGATCAGTGTCGTGGAGGCGATTTATGGATATTTAAAAAGTCGAGGTCGTTTGAACTCTTTTTATAATATACATTTTTACTTTGTGAGAACTGATCTATGTCACAGAGGCGATTTATGGATATTAGAATTGAATTATAGATATTAAAAAATAATCAGAATCAGCTGAACTCTTCATTTCATATACAATAATTAATACGATTATTGATCAGTGTCACAGGGGCGATTTATGGAGATTTGAATTATAGATATCAATAATTCGAATTATGGAGATTTGAATTATAGATATCAATAAATCGAATTATGGAGATTTGAATTATAAATATCAATAAATCGAGTTATGGATATTTGAATAATAGATATTTGAAAATGAATTATAGATATCTATAATTAGTGTCGAATTATAGATATCAATAAGTGAATTATAGATATTAAAAAATGAATTATAGATATTAATAATTCGCACTATTTGTTAATATCTATAAATGATTTATTGATATTTAAAAGTGATTTATAGATATCTATAATTCATTTATTAATATCTATAATTCATTTATAGATATCAATAAATAGGGAATAAATTCCACAACGGCTTTCCATAGAACCCGGTATGGCAATATTATGTGCCAAACCCACGAAAAAATGGTCAATTCAGCTGTGTTGTTTACAAAACAAAGTACGAATTTTTGTATTAAAGTAAAAGAATTTCTGCTTTAATTTCTTAAAAGATTTATCAATAATTAATGAGCTACAAAATTATTCGCTATAACTATTAACAGTTACTTCAGTATTTTGTTTTTTACTAAGTTGGCATATCTAACACTACCGGTGTATACAAAAGGAGCAAGCGATGCTAACTCTTGCAATGCACTTGAATTCAGCCATGATTTGATATTGGATCTCTGTTGTTCATTTGTATCCCTGCATCAATTATTCCTTACTGTACCGTTCTTGTGTGAGTTCTTTAATTTGGTTTTTGGTGTTCCCGATGTTGCATTTGTCTTTGGAGTATTCGTTTTTGATTGAAGGTTTGATTCTCATTAATTTTAAAGGATAGTAAAACACTAAAATGAACGAAAATTCAGTTTCTTGGAAAAAGCTTTCGACAACTCGTGTCTCTGCATTGTAGATCAAGTCAGTCATTTGAGGGAGATTGAAAAGAACCATAAAAGAAATTGTGCATTGTATATCGATAACTTGAAAACGAAATAGTAGAATTTTTCTGATCTTGATAAGTTGTTTTCATTGGAATGTTTATTTAAGGCTCGACTTTAATCACCTAAACTGTTGAAAAATATTTATTTCATTACTGATTCATATTGATAGAGTGCGTGTTTATAGCTTTTAGCTGTTTGGTTTCATGTTTTTAGATGTCTGCCAGGGATCTATACAGGGAAAACAAAAATAAGACAAAAGACAAAGGTAAACAACGCCTGCAGGAATGTGTTCTGTTTATTTTTATAAAATTCGTCAATAAGGAATTGATAGCCACCAATAAGGCTCATTTTGGCAAAGCATCTTGCTCACATTTAAACTGAATTTCGTAGTATATTGGGGTCCTAAGTAATGATTGAATTCAAAACTGAATTGGTTTACGATCTACTCGTCAAAAAACGATCTATAAAAACGAAGTCGCTGACCCAATTATCGCTTTGTTTAAAATACTGCCTTGCCTCCTGGATACTTTGGTCAGATCAATTTTGCTGTATTTTACAAATTCTTAATATTTTCGATAAAAATTCTTAAAGTCAAACACCTGCTATTTTCAGAATGGTGTATCTTTCACTGTTTCAAGGGCAACATTTATGACCACGTCTTACAAACGTCAGCACGAACGATACAAATTTTATTATAACTATCATTTTCTTTTTTCTTTTTTTTTTGTTTCTTGTTTCTTGTTTTTGTTTTTTTAGGGGGAGGGTTGTTGTTGTTAACAGTAGAAAATTCTCACACACAAAATAACTTTCTTGTTTTTCCAGAGATGTATAAGAATACAACTGTAGCATATAAGTATGATTATCAATGGGATGAAAAATCTGGTAAGGGCTAAGGCAACACTGACTCCCTTTTTCCTGTCTTCTGCAGGCAATGCTGATCCACATGTCAGTCTCCCGTTGTTTTCCAATACTCCATGATTAAGGATCAACGGAATGGATATACCTCTGGATACTTAAAACAAACAATACAAACGTTCTGCGTAATAGTTCTTATAGGCTCCTTGAGCTAGCCGGCAGTTTAGCGGCGAGCACTCTTCAACACATCTTTCTAAATTACGTTTTGTCTATGCTTTCTTTTTCAAGATTGTGGTCTTAGAGTTAGTGGTCCACCTGTATTGGGTTTTGTTTGTTTGTTATACTATACGGAAACGGGATAGAGAAAGGGGAGGTTTGGGTACCCATTAACCGGTTTAACCCTACCGCTGGCTGTTGCCAGTGCAGGTACCAAGTCCGGCTATCTCGAGTTCCTATTGTTATCAATGTTAGTCTTTTGTCATTTTATTGTTTTTCTTGTGCGGTTCCCTGGTTGATTGTGACATGTAATTGTTCGGCCATTGTGGGTGTTTCCTGTTATCTTCCCTTCATTAATTATAAGAGGATAAAGAGATTAATCTTTACTAATAAAACCAATTGTTTTCGCGAAAAATATGAATCTATGTTGTATCAACTGTAAATTAATCACTTTCAACAAAATATTGAGATAATTAACATTAGGAAAAGTCTCTATCAATATGTTTTAGTTATTGTTCTTCTTCTCGAAGTCACCATCAGACCTTCCAAAATACGCTTTGCTGGTACCTAAAAGTATAGTATATCATGTGTACACTTTCTTCAATTACTTTTATCTAAATTTATGTAAATTCTAAAACCGAAGGATTAACTCCCTCCATCATAGTTTTGTCCTTAGCTGTATTTGATATTACAAATTATTCGGATTTCGTTTTGTTTTTTGCGTTTTTTTTTAAATAATGGATTTCCCTTAATTGGGTTCTAGTGCTGCTGATGAGGAAAAAATTTCCGAAATGGCCATACAGCTCTTTAAAATAATAGCAGTTTGAGTTAACATATGTGTTATGGTCTCATGTTTATTTACTCCTTATCCTTTCGTAAAAAAAGTTCAAGAAGGCCTCTAGTACCTGTAAATTCATGACGATCACAAAAAATATGTTGCTTTCGCTACAAAATTGGTACCCCTGGTATGGAAATATTTAAAATGTAGAGGAAACAACAATCTTAAGCTTTCAAAGGAAAATATATGTTTTTACCTAAAATCTAGATAAAGAAATGGGGATCCCAAAAATCATGATGCAACCATAAAAATTCTGCAGTGTTGACTTCAGGTTATGGGTAACACACCCTTGTCAAAAATACAAAAATACCGAAGTTGCATAAAATATAGTAAATTTCGTAATGCTGTACACGTGTTTCAAGGAGTAACCTCTCATCAGCAGCATTAGAATCAACCAATATGGAAAGCCATAATTCAAAAGTAGTAAAAAAAGAAGTACTCAATGCCAAAAATATCGAAATAGGAGGCCAAATCAAACACCAAGGACATCTACCGAGTGCAAAACACGGAATGAAGCCTCGGTATTTCTATGTGGTTAGAATTTTGATAAAAACTGTAAATTTCTATAAAACGCAAGGTAAATTTTTCATGTCAGACAAGTCTGACTATTGGGCTGGTAAATACCCACGGGGACCTCTGGTCCACCAAAGTAGCTGATTTGTGAGCACCCGAGTTCCATCAAGGAAGTCACCGTATTCACCCGATTTCCCGGAAAAGCGAAAAGTTTGCAGCTGAAAACTCTATACGACGGCAAGGAAAAGGGAAGCTCACTACTGGAAAAAAGAATTAATCGCGTTTGTCATACAGTTTAGTTTGTAGTTAACCTCTGTTGTCAAGGAATGTGGCCGATATTAAAGTGTTAGTAGTATCCTTAATTTCGAGTTCATTTGCATATGCCAGTTTAATAAAATTATGCAAAAATATCTACATGTATACAGGAAGCTACAATTAAAGGATTTGGCTGTTTTTTTTTTTTTTTTTTTTTTTTTTTTTTTTTTTTTAAGAGGACCCTCGATGAATTCTTCCTCACTAGAGTGAAGAAACAGATCGGCTAAAAGAAGAGAAAAGTTTGTGCCAATATCATCCCGCTCACCAGAATATGAAAACCAAGTCCTCCAAATAATACTAATCTATTATCAATCAAAAACTATAATATTTTTATCACTTCTTTCGGACGAGGTTTTTGTTGTCTATGGAAGGGTAATATATCATCCCGCTCACCAGAATATGAAGCTTGGGACTCGTTCGCTTCAATTCACTCACCCCTGTGTTTCATATTGTGGATCACGGAATGATATTTTACGACACATGGCTGCCAAATAAAATTCTGCAAAAATATCTATACGGGAAGCTACAATTAAAGGATTTGGGTTAATAATTTTTTTGTTATCGTTCTTTATTACATCATTATTTGTAGATATTTTGATATTTTTTTATTTTTATTTTTTTTATTTATATATATAAAGTATGAAATAAAATATGCTTTTCTTTATATAAAGCAGCACAATAAAGGATAAGCTTAAGTTCACTCACCCCTGTGTTTCATATTGTGGATCACGGAATGATATTTTACGATACATAGCTGTGAAGAGCCCGATAACATATACATATTAACATATACAAACCTCCCCAGATACTTAAGCTAATAAATATAGCCACCTTCACGGTTCTCCAATTCATTGACTTTATTGGGTTAACAATGGCATGGTATCTGTCTATTGCAATAGCTGTAAAGGTCAAACACGATGCATAAAATGTAACCTGCAAATAACTAAATACCGAGATTACTGCGAATTTACTTTCTGCATATGCGCATTTCGACAACTTATGTCTCTTCAGTGCAGATAAAATCTAAACGTTTGGAAGACCATATACTCAAAGATAGAGAACAAATAACCAATATGATCTAAATGTAAAGCCAAAATTTGCTAAGGACAGAGCTATGCAGGAGGGAGATACTCCTTAGTTTTCAACAAAACTTGGCTGGTGAATACCCTCGGGGACTAACAGTCCACCAGCAGTGGCATCGACCCAGTGGTAACAAATAACTAAATACCGAGATTACTGCGAATTTACTTTCTGCATATGTGCATTTCGACAACTTATGTCTCTTCAGTACAGATAAAATCTAAATGTTTGGAAGACCATGTACTCAAAATCAGCTTTTGATTAATTTCACTCATACCTGGAAAGCGATGTTCTTCTACACATAAAAAGTGTTGAATACAGAAGAATACAAAATGTTTGTGTTTTATGGATTAATATCGAAAATCTTTGTTTCTTTGTTTTTTCCGACGTTGTCATTGTCCTTGGATTGTTCGTTTTGGACTGACGATTCGGTTCTTACTTACTTCCCACACAAAATCAAAAATATGGACGTCTTCCCGTTTACAGATTATTATTCCACATGTATGTAGCAAAAACAGTATTACATTTCTCATAGTTTTTATTGGACATGTATCGTGGTTATCAAACGGATGCAAACTCTCATGATAGGGAATGCAAACCTAGTCATAATTGGAGAAAATCCCTAGACCGTGACAGAAAAAAGATATAGCTGCTTAGCATGTGGTGTATTATCTCAATGTCTGTTCCTTGCATTTATTTTCTTTTCATTTGTTATTATCAATACACAGGCTATTATACAAAACATAACAGTAGTATGTCAAGACGTCGCGCGCTCGTTATTATTTACCATGTTCATACGCGCCATACGTTAATCTGATAATGTATATAGATATACATGTATATATATATTATTTATTGCATTTACATTATATGCCTAACAGTTAATTTCAGTTTTAGAGTTTTATTCAACATTTCGGGAAGTACTGTCAGAGGCAGTATAGGTCCTTTATAGATACTTGCAGTTATAAGGTCCCTATAAAAATGTCTAATAATACACATCTATTATAAATTTTAACAATTCCGCTGAGGAGATCAAGTACATGTGTATACCGAAAATTACTGCAAATTTCCAAGTACGAAAAACATTATGAAGTTCCCAAATATACAGAAGTTGCCACCTTTGAATGAAAGAAATTCATAGAAGTGTTCTGAATTAATAGGACAAAATGAAAGGTTATTATACAAGAAAAATATTTTGTTAATGTGTTTGATCCTGAGATTAAGCATTTAAGAAAATGTGAAAGAAATGTCCGTTTCTAGGTTTTTCGTAAGTTTTGTATATAATTTTTATGTCTTGATGATTAAATAAAGGAGTAATGTCAATTTCTTGAAATGTTGTCTGAAGTTTATTAAAGGTACATGATTTCAGAATATAAAAGGAAACGTTGGTGTTCATTGGCACAGCAAATTGCATTAAATAATATGAAAAAAGACAGGGGAATCTGCATATTTGACTAAATATAAGAAATCAACGATGGTACCTACCTTAAAGAAAAACGATCAAGAGATTGATAGATAATTGATGTAATATCAGTAATGAATATTTAAAGATTTATTCCATTTCAACAGTAGTGAGGATATAAAAACATAGAGTTTCAGGTGTTTCATGACAACAGACTTTTTTTGTAGTGCATATTAATGATTTGTGCATTAAAGTGTTATTTTTGTCGTAGTAATCGAAAACTATATTCTAATTTGATGATATTAAAACGGTTTGAGACCACAAAAGATGTAGAAAAGTGAAAACAAATATGAGCAACACACGACAAAAATTACCTGTATCATTTATCCTAGACGTAAAATAATTTTTCTA
>MJUU01010094.1:178754-190700 GCA_002080025.1 Modiolus philippinarum | reverse complement strand
TTTACTTATGAGATGCTTAAACCGCAAGCAACGTAAAAAATGTGAGGAAAACCTACTTTTTTACTTCTGGAGTGCTTAAAGCAGAGTTTCAATCGTTGTAGAAACAAAAATCGTAAACACGTTTTTTGTCACATGCTCCTGGATAGTAGTTAACTATGGCAAAAAGCCGCAGGTTTTTAAAAAAACGTTTTTGAAAACCTGCGGCTTTTTGCCATATCAACTACTGTCCACACAAAATTTTGCAAGTTTGCTCTTGGGGTTAGAAATAAATCTTCCAATCTAGAGTGTAGAGGAGAAATTGGAAGATATACTTCTAAACATGGTTAAATATTGGTATTATTTAGAAAATAAATTGGATACTGACACAATTCTCTTTCATGCATTTGTCGAATCTAAAACCTTGGATATAGAAAATAAAGAATCATGGATGAGTAATGTTAAGAATATTCTCTCCTATTTAAAACTGGACTATCTGCTTAAAAATCCAAGTAAATGGTCAAAGGATTCTATAATAAGTAAAATAAAAATTCCCCTAAAACAAACATACAACCAAATTTGGTTTTCTGGAATTTTTAATGACAATAAGAGAAATGCAATGGTTGGTAGCAAGCTAAGAACATACCACACTTTCAAAACCATTTTTAAAACAGAAGAATATCTGAAATATGGAAAAGAGAAAGACCGACAACTTTTGACAAAATTTAGAATAAGTTCACATCAATTAGATATAGAAAAGGGCAGATACAACAATCTGAAAATTATAGATATAAAATGTGATTTATGCCAAAAATCTGTTGGAGATGAAATTCATTTTTTAGTCAAGTGTCCTAGTTTACAGAATATAAGGGGACCTTTATTTAAGCAAATTTGCAGTGTAAATAAATATTTCCAAAATCACTCGGATGAAAATAAATTCATTTTGGCTTCTTGGAAGTGAAGACAAACCTATTATTTTAAAATTATTTGAATTATTGAAACAACTATTTCAGAAAAGAGAGTCCTTATTGACATTGAAAAAAATAAAACAAATATATACATACTATTTTTTTTAATTTTTATTTTCTGTCCTTTTGTCAAACATTAAAAGCATAAGAGTTGTCTCCCGCATGATTTGATGAACCAAACATAATTTATTGAAATTTCAAGGTGGCTATCATTATATTGCAGTAATTGCCTTAATTTATGTGTTTTCTTTTATAAATATTTGTATTTGTATTTCAATCAAAATACTCATTTATGTTTAATCATTTTCTGTATTGTAATGTGCTGTAATGTATGTAGGATTCCATTGAAATTTCTCTGCTCAGCTTTTGGGCACCTTTATTAGTTTAATAAATCTATGTCTATGTCTATGTCATGTCCTTGATAAACTGGAGTTTTCTGTGTATCGTGTGCGTTTTTGTCACATCTACATTCACTCCATATCCTTTCACATTTTCTATCTAATCAGGTCTATATCCTTGTAGTGACAGAACTTACATACTATAAAACATTATTCTAGTTATAATCAGCACATGATATTCGATGCGTTAGCATATAAAATATATGGTAAACTGGCCTGACCTTTCTAAATATAAAGATATCATGCACTATTAATGGAAAATACTTAGTTTATAAAATATTTACAGAACGTCATATAACAACAAATGAACAATAAAAGTCATAATAGATTCTCATTTGGTTGTTAATTAAGGATGTATTCTCTAGCCTGGGATCCTGACGACAGGTTCGACCAGGCTAATGTATTCTCTTGAGGTTTCAGTCTCGTTCAAATCTCGTTTATGAATAACTTGCCTTATAAGTGACATTTCTTCATTGATTTATATTATATAAAGACATTCCCAAATTGTCTAATACAAAAAAATTATGTACCTATGACAAGTAGCCCCAAAACAGAACAAAATTGTCGAAACTTGCACAAAATCACCAAAAATGGTTTTCAATGATTATACCTAAAAAAAAATGCACATGGACACATGGTTTTCTCTTCAAATATTATTTGGTAAGAGTCTTCGCATTATAGATATGTAGGTTTCTTGAAAAACTTGATGCAGCACAATTTTAACTCCTCAGGAGAATCTGGGACTAATATATTAGTTCCAGGGAGAATATGATGAGATTACGTTTGCAGAAGAATACGATATTATTATATTTTATCAGAGACATTTAATTACGTGTTTCATATGTCTCTGATTTTAAAATAAGCGACTACACTGATGATGCCAATCGCGTGGTTAGTATTTTCTTATGTCTCACTAAATACCGTGGTTATCAAAATATACAGACAGCCGAATTCATTCCATACTCGTGATTTTTGAAGATGTCTCGTTATACCAAGGTCAGTTGCTGACAGTTCAAAGGACTATTATATCGTTATGTAGGACAGGGACTGTAAACATTTCATACGATTATATGTATCCTCGTTTTCTGCAACTTGTGACAAGTTACAAACTACTACGCTTTGTAGTCAAACAATATATTTTGGTCAACATGACATATGTGAGGCTAACCGACGATGCCTAACAAACGATCACGTGATTTTATCTTCACATTAAAAACGCAACGAACTCGAACTAACAGTATTTACAACGAAACTGTCCAAAATATAATAAAACATTTATGGTCTTCTTTTCATGTGAAACATCCAAATTTTCAAACCTTGTAGGGGTTGTTTCCTTCGGACAGATGCCCTACCACGGGTAGACGAATCAGAATGTTCCCTTTAACACTTAGCGGCAACAATTGTATGTTATTAAAGCTTCTATAAATCCCATTAGTATTCAGAAACATCGATACCTATATCTCATCACTAACGAAGACAAAACTAAAACTTAATAGCATGATATACAAGACAACACAACTTCAAACATTCACAACCGAAGGTGGCATCAGATGTTCCTAAAAGGTAAGTGTATATCCTTCGCTGTTAACAACACCGG
The DNA here is from genome assembly GCA_002080025.1 of Modiolus philippinarum. Taxonomy (NCBI): domain Eukaryota; kingdom Metazoa; phylum Mollusca; class Bivalvia; order Mytilida; family Modiolidae; genus Modiolus; species Modiolus philippinarum. The sequence goes on along the minus strand of MJUU01010094.1, from coordinate 187,761 downwards.
CCAAACTTTCGATGATTCAATTTTGGATAAAGCCAAAATCAGTTTGGATCTCCTGTAGTTGGCGATCACAATTCTTGAATACCAGAATTGTTAACAATTCTGGAACAAAAATTTATTCCAGAATTGTTATTTTTAAAATTTTTTTCCAACAATTCTGGAACATTGTGATATTCCAGAATTGTTACAAGATTGAATCTGAATATTAATAATCCCTATTATCTAGACATTTTTATGAGAGATAGATAGGGCAATGTAGGGTTGAAACTTGTATTTCTATTGCATTTCGCAGAAATTACAGATAAAACATTGGTTATTTAACAACTATATTCTTTTTGAAATATGTTGGTCGCCCTGAAAATGGCCTTTTGTTAAAAATATCTTCCTCTGAATCACATAAAGACAAATGATAGACAGTAACACTAATCAACGTGAGCTTCATTTCGTCCATAGTCTTGGTTTTCAACTACCGCCTTGTTGTTCAAGGTAGTTGTATGTGTCTTGGTGTTCACTAAGCTGTTTCTGAAGTGATTTTCTGTCCAACTGCATTATGAACTTGAGCGATTGCTGCATGGAAATTGACGTTGTTGATGTGGTGTCATCTGATAAAGTATCATTGTTGTCATTGTCACTCCGTTCAGTGACTAGTCGTTTGCGGTATTGGTACTCAGATTCAGTTGATAATCTTTGATGTTTTACCGCATGGCCTGAATATACATCGGCAGCATATTTGACAGCCCTTGCCGATTCATATTTTGTCGCAAGCGATGTCTTTGGTTTTTGTTGTAGTTTTAATGGTTTGTTTCTTGAGATCTGCCAAGTACTGTGTTGCCCTTGCAGGTGGATTTATAATTATATGACAATAATATTAACCCTGCCTAATACAGGCATGGCAGTTGGAAAAGGATGGAACAGTGCTGTTACTTGTTGCAGGATTCGTTTGAGATGAATAATGTTGGGGTGATTGAAATTTATACATTTTTTAGGGTTTTTTCAGCTTTGGACAATTAAAAACATTATCCCAGTGTTTGATTGATCTCTCTCTTACTAATTAAATTATGTATATTATATACCCTTTGATCTTTAATTATTGGTATACTTTAATAATTGTTTCATCTATAGTCTTTGATCATGTAAATAGAATTACAATCATAACTAACAATTCTGGAACAACAATCCTTGATTAAATTGTTGACTTAATTAGCATTATTTGAAAATTTTAACAATTCTGGAACAATTCTGGAACAACAATTCTGGAATAAATTTTTGTTCCAGAATTGTTAACAATTCTGGTATTCCAGAATTGTGATCGCCAACTACAGGTGATCCATCAGTTTTGTTAAATCAGGAAGGACATGAATCTAGTTTCAAATAATATATTACATTTGGACATTCTCGTTTCATATCTTTCAATAATATAATTCTGACGGCCATAGAAATTTTTGAGGGGTGAAATTAAAATGTGCTAAACAATTCCCGAATCAGCAGTTTTCAGGACAGTGTAAATCAATGTACCAATTAAATGTTCGAAAGTAACAAATCAACTGTGAAATATACATCCCATAAGCTTGAGAGATAGTAATAGTGCTGATGAGAAAGGAAAACTTTACATTTTGGGATTTTATAATCATCTCTCTTGTCGTATAGCTTATATTTCAACGTCCAACTTCATCAAAATACAACCAAAGATATAGGTACGAAGTTGAAGTAGGTTCTGAGAGGAACCACTTTTGTCTGATGGAAAAAAATTGACAAAAATATTGTTGATCAAAACAATAGCATCTTGATGACGTCAGTCTCATAGTACTTTTTATTTGAATCAGTGTAATTCTTATCAAAATATTATCTGTTGTTTTTCCCTGCTGCTTTTAAGGTGTATGTGCATTCTCAGATTTATTGCAGAAACGTTTAGTATTAAATTAGCAATTATGTTTGGTAGGGTTGCATAAAGAGTAAAAAAGCTTGAAGGCTATAGCAATGGATGTGTTTGATTGATGATAGCTTTTCGAAGATATCTCTGTAAATTTCAAGAATCTACGTCGGATTCCGGCTGCTCGCGCAAAATGCTTCTTTTGTGACAGTTATTTTTTAGGTCATCTCTGACTGAGGTCAATAACGTATAAAGCTTAGGTACTCAGTAGGTGTGATTTCATCATTAGATTTGATGACAAGTGATGCTGAAAATGAAGCGTGATTTTACACTCTCGTCCCTTGATATTGTAGTAGGGGTTTGAGGTAGGGGTTGCGAATGAATTATCTCCTTAATAAGGCAGTCAAGATAGACGTATTTCTCATCGACAAACGGTATATTGTTAGAAGGATGGTCTGCAGGGATAATGAGGTATTTTTCCTGGATTTTACGACGAGGGAATTTACAAATATATTGGGATTTTTGGGTTCCATTGTTTTCATGCACCGGTTGCTATTTGCAATGAATGATCTTTCTAGCCCACATGAATCGGTGTTTCATGGCTCCCGCTACAGAACTTCCGGGCGCGTCCTCAAGTGATGGGTAGGGGAATGCCCTGTCTATGCGGGATAGTCAGGTCATAATACGAAAAGCCTGACTGCAAACCATTGTAGCAAATAACAGAATACCGAAGTTACTGTGAATTTAGATTCTGCGTATGCATACTGCGTCCAGTCTAAAGAACACTTCTATATTTCTCTAAGGAGAGCAGATGCACTGGTTGTCAAATATATATGTCTTAATTTCAATCCCTACCGATTTCTCCCGTTCTCCAGTGGCAATCAAAACTCGATGTCCCGGTTGTCTTTTCCATCTTTATCTTTCCTTTAACTTGCATTTTTTGAATTGATTGACTTGTTCTCGTCCTGATACAGTTGAAATATTGATTTTCTAACAAACCAATCAATAAATCTAAGCCCACGTTTTAGTATAGTCATCAACTGCAGCTATCAAAATCTTGAAGTTGTACTTTCAGTTGAAGTGCTGCGGTTCATGGGAATAGGAACATATTTAGAGGATATCTTGTACAGTTGGATGTTATCTCCGATATCCAGGGTACTAGTTATCAAGTGTATAGCCCGACTGTAATTGAATGAGTAAGAGGGACAAGTACATTCACGTAATTTGGCTTCAAAGTCATCAATTTAGAAATGAAGCAATATCCGTTAAAATGGTAGTTGCAACTTGTTAAGATAAACAGTGAAAGGATATGGAGTAAATGCAAATTAGACAAAGTCTCCACAGATACATGTTAGCACCAAGCAATGGAACAACGCATTTATTGTTGTTCTTCATGCTTAAGTCCCCCTAGAGTAGAAATAAGAAATTAAGGGGATTGATTGATCTTTGAGATAAGGTTGAATGTTTGATGTCAGTGTTTTTTTCTGTGTGGAATATTAGCTTTGTAATGTCCAAGCTTTTTTGGCATATTGAATTTTGATAAATATCTAGTTATCAGATTTATTGGCCTATGTCCTGACAGGCTTAAACAGTGTGTGGTTGGATACATAAAAACGCTGTTAACTTGTATTCGAGGGAATGGCTGTGGCGGATGATGCTTAAGATGGATAGAGAAAGGGGAGGTTTGGGTACCCATAAACCGATTTAACCCCACCACTGGTTTTTGCATATGCCGGTACCATGTCCGGCTATCCCGATTTCCTATCGTTTTTTATGTTTGTCTCTTGTTTTCATTAATGTTTTTCTAGTGCAGTTCGCTTGTAAATTGTGGCATGTGATTGTAGTTCCCGGCCATTGTAGGTGTTTACTGTTATCCTGTTTTTGTAATTTGAAGAAGAAACAAAGTTTGTTTTTGAAAGTGGCAAGGAATACAATTAGGAATGAATGTGACGAATGTCTATTGGCATTGTCATGAACGTAGAAGTAGAATGGAATAAAAAAGATAACAGGAAACACCTACAGTGGCCGAAAAACATAGCCACATGCCAGAAAGTAAATAGGAACTGCACAAGAAAAAAACCCACAATAAAAATACAAAAGACAAACATAAACAACGATAGGAACTCGCTACAGCCGGACTTGGTACCGGCACTAGCAAAAGCCAGCGGTAGGGTTAAACCGGTTTATGGGAAGTAACAAAATACCGAAGTTACTGTAGATTTATTTTCTGCATATGCGCATTTCGCATTTCGTAAATATTATTTTCTGCATATGCGCATTTCGAATTTCGGAAATAATACAAAAATAGAAGACCATTTATTGAAATGTCAGGCAGAAAATTGACAATTTTCATAAATACTCAGTCTGTCATGGCTTCCATTCAATATATTCATCACATTCACATTTAATTACATTTTGTACTTAGCATTTTAACTTATATTTTTTATACCATCGTCTTGCAGTTCCTGCCTCTGTGATCCAGTGATTCTGTCATTGCAGAAAGTAGGATGTACTAATAGAAGGTTTAATTGTTTATGGTAATTTTTCACAATAATCATGACTGATGTTAACAATGGAATTGTCAGGTTTGTTGAAATGTGCATGCACATGACGGGTCTTGTTGTCCTTGACCTCATATCTATGTCCACATATTCGTTTGCTCAACTTATCTTGTGTTTCCTCTGCATAAAGTTATCAACAAAGACAGTATTCCAAGTCATAAATGAGGTTCTTGAAGACGAGATTCAAAAAGTCGTATGTTCCTAGGATATGTTCTGTTTGTTAGCTAACTTGTAATAAGAGTGTTGATATTGGCTCTAGACATCTTATTGTCTCAATGAACTCCTGTCCAAAGCTTCTTCGGTAATGTGTATCGACTAATTGGAATGAAGAAAGATAGACGACAAATTAATGCGGTAACCACTGTCTTCTGTTGTATAGGTTACGGCTTTTATGATAACATGTTTCTCTATTTATATAACTCTTACACAGAAATTCAAATAATGTTCTTATAATACCGACAAAACCAGATAAAAAACTTTTAAAGTTATCTGTTTAATTTATGCACTGTTTCAAAAGTAGATGATACAAAAAAATACCAAAGTTCCATAAAAAACTGCAGTAAATTTCGTTATGCTTTACACGTTTCAAGGAGTAACCTCTCATCAGCAGTATTAAAATCTAATTACACGGAAAGCCATAATTAAAAAAAGAAGTACTCATTACCAAAAACATCGAAATAAGATGTAAAAACATTCTTCCATCAAATATTGTCTTAGTCATGAAAGTGAAATTTAAAATTATGTATATTGTTGCCCCTCTCTTTTTGATGGTATTCAATGACGATAACAACATGAGTACCACATGTCAAATAAAGCTCAGACTTTGTCTACTTAAATCGTTCTTTAAACCAAAATACGAAAATAAAACAGGGTTTGACCAATATTTGCATTTTTGACAACATGCGTCAGATAAAAAACTTATACAGAGAAGCCACGAATTAGTTATCGAGTTCAGTACTTTAAGATAACTGTACCTTACATCTTTGCTTTACCGTACTTATGTTTATTTAGTAGTTCATTCTAATAGTACATTTATTTTACATTCGAAATGTTGATTTAATGGTCAAATATTGTTTCATATAAACAAGAATGTTGACATATTTTTATTTTATGTAGACATAAAACATTATGTAGACGTTTTATGTAAAACGCATTCCAATAGAAAAGTAAGCGAAATGTTTTGTTTTTTGCAATGTCACACTATCAATAAGAAAGAAACAAAAACAATACTGGTCATGAAAAGTCAAGAATCCAATATGCAAAAGTTCAATTTTGTAAAATGTGTCAGTGCAGGTGATTATGATGTTAAGGTAGCACAACAGTCTTCTGAAGAAAATTTTCGGTCCCTGACTTTGAAAACCTGTAACTTTGTTATTAATGAAGATATAATGACAGAGCAGGTATCAAATTAAAGGAAAATGATCATATTTACTCTTTATGCTCATTGCAAGAGTATTCCTTTTATGTATCAATGTCTAATTTACCATATTTGGCAAAAATTTGAGTTTTTGAGGTAATATTTTTAAAATGAAAATAACTTTTACATCTTTAAAGATAGCTGAATTCTGTTTGCTTTATCTGAAAGATCCATTAAAATGCAACAAAACCGTGTCTCAGATGTTTGGTATAGGGTCTGGTTTAAAATTGAATTAATTTCAAATTTTGAAAAAGCAAAATTTCTTAGAGTTTAAATTTAAAATTAATTTAATTTTAAACAAGACCCTATATCAAAAATCTGAGACACGGTTTTGTTGTATTTTAATGGATCTTTCAGATAAAGCAAACAGAATACAGCTATCTGTAAAGATGTAAAAGTTATTTTCATTTTAAAAATATTACCCCAAAAAATCAAATTTTTGCAAAATATGGTAAATTAGACATTGATATTTAAAAGGAATACTCTTTAAATGAGCATAAAAATTCAATTAAATCATTTGCCTTCAATTTGATACCTCGTTTGTCATTGTATCTTTATTAATAACAAAGGTACAGGCTTTCAAAGTCAGGGACCGAAAATTTTCTTTAGAAGACTGTTGTGCTACCTTAAGGAAACAAGTGTGGAGCTGTAAAGGAAATCATTTTATTTATATTCTATCTTCTTTCCATCATCATGAGTAAGTTTATAGAACGGTGTCGGGACACCTTCCAAAAATGGAGAGGAAAAAAAATAGAACCAAATTTTACATTGTAAGGGGAAACGAAGGAATTATTTGAGGCAATCATAGATAGAAATTTCGAACAGTGTCGACTTTTGATTGACTCTCAAATGAATGTGAACTGTAGAGACCAATGGAAATCAACTCTATTGTCAGCCGTATGTCAACTTTGTGATGCTATCAAGGAGAATGAGAGCTTACCTTTCGTTCAATATCTCCTGGGAAAGGGTTCGAAGGTAGGAAAGAAGAACACTCATGGCAAAACAGCAAGATATTATGCAGAACAAAATGGTTTGTGAAAAATTGAGGAACTTTTGTTTGATACGGTGGACAGAATTAGATATGAAAATTTGAGAAGTGCAGGGCTGACGTAATAATACGTTTGTAATTTTTCCGGACCACTAGACGTGTTAATTGAACAGTGTTGGTATTCTTCTACATGGTTTATTCCTTTTAATAAGACACGAAGGTTAAAGCTCTCCAAGACACAGTTCCTACGATTTTCGTGTTCATTCGATGAAGAGAAAAGCAATCAATTTCATTTCCAGTATAAGCTTTTGCTTGAACTTATTAACTACAGAAAACATTGTTGGTGGATTTGGTGTATTGCTGATCGTTTGTTGGTATAATCAAGTTCACATATTGAGCATTATGCAACTTCTTGTCTTTAACAAATGTATAAATCAAACATACGCAATGAGTTTTATGTTATATCTTGTATTAAGTATTATTTCAGATGTTATTAGTCCGTGGGCTGGAAGCACTTTCCGCGCACCCCCCCCCCCCCACTTCTAAACCAGACCGATTTTTTTCAGTTCTTCTATGTCCCCTCTTCAAAATAAAACATGTTAACAAGAACATAACCTGCACGCATAGACAGTATATGGCCACTTTTATAGTACACCACGACAAATTCTTGTATTTTTGTTTTAACCTAAGTTTCATCTTTCAAGCTCCATAATTATTTAATGATAAGTAATATGTACTGAAATTTGGTACCAAATTAAAGCTAATTTAATATCATTTACAATGAACACAAGTTTTGGCACTTTACGCCATTTTTATGATCTAGGGATAAAAAAAATGTACCCCCCTGAAAAGAATTGCGAAAATGACGATTTTAGGCTGTCAATTCTTTCAGATAAACAACTCTCGACATTTGATCTAGTTTTATGCCGAACTTATCAGATGTGATACAATGTTGGAAACTAAAACCATTAAAGTCCAGAAAATTTTGATTTTCGTTATAAAATTTTAGAAAAATTGAAATTTGGAAATTTTAGATTTTTTCACAATTTCGACTTTCTGACTTTAGGATCGTAATAACCTGGATATATATTTAATAATGGCCGATATAATAATGATTTATGATATGTTAGCAACAAAACATGTGCACACATTTTAGTTTCAGACATAATATAGATTGAGAAATATCAAAATTAGCACGCCTCCCCCTAAAATTTAAGGGAACATTTGAAATGTTCAGGCTCTTAACGATAAAAGGATAATGTTTAATGGGAATTCTAGTGTGCATTTGACCAAAGCTGATATGCAAAAGATCATTTGAGTAGATTTAAACTTTTTAAAAGGTCTCTTTTCGAGTCTTCTGCCCGAAATTGTATACAAAATAGGAATTTTCCATTTTTCAGAATTTCTGCTTCTTTGACTTTGAGATACAAATACTTCATGAAATTGATATATAACTTGAAAATGTTAATTAAATATCGTTTAATTATACCATTGCAATTACAAAGTATAATACTTTTTAACATTTTAGACTAACTACAGTCTCATAAATTACAAACATATTACCCCTTACCCCACATATTCAACACAATTTATTTGATTTTATTTAGCTTGAAAAGCTTAAACATTGTATAAAGGTCCAATGACATATCATTTTCAAACATCAAACATACACAGAGACTCACATTTATCAAAAATAAGATCATGCGCGTGGTTTATGGGCAGTTATTCAACAAGTAAAATTGGATTTCGTATATTGAATAGCAACGTAATATCTCCTAAAGAAAGCAAACAAAAGTAAGCGTGCAATAAATTTCCATATTGCACTAGTGCAATACAGTATATGACTTGAATTTTATGACTTCATCGAAAACAAAAGTCACTTTAGTGACAGAAATTTTAGCTTTCCTATATAAAAAAGCTTTATTGCATGAATATTGGGGAATATTATCCCTCTTAGGATCCGTACTGCAGTCACAAGCTCGTGAAATATAAAATTCTACTAGGGACAATATTCCCAAATATTTATTTATTTTGCACAAATAAACCATAACGGGTTAAAGCAAAATATAAACAATACAATGACATACAAATTCACAAATTGTTTACAACATATAACGATTAATTATATTTAATGACGTAAAATTGGACAATGTGGACCTCATTTTCGCAGTTCT
>MJUU01010094.1:153858-178599 GCA_002080025.1 Modiolus philippinarum | reverse complement strand
CAACATATAACGATTAATTATATTTAATGAAGTAAAATTGGACAATGTGGACCTCATTTTCGCAGTTCTGCAGACCGCTTTATATAGTCAACAACACTGGACAATATACTTGTATCTGGATTCAAGATGTTTTTATCTTTGATGGAGAATCAAGCTGGTTAATATCAGTTACATGGTTATTTATATTTTCAATGAAACTCTGTCTTATATTATTGTTTATTTGAAAATGAAAAAAGAGGCGTTCTTCGTTGTCAAGGACATTACAAGTTTTACATATTCTTTGATTTCGAGGTATTTTCTTATATCTTCCTACTTCTACTTCAAGGTTATGATCACTGATTCGAAATTTTGTGATCAGTTGACGACTATTAAACATTTTTAATTGTTTTAGGTATTCCTCTAGCTTAAAAGTAGTTTTCAATACTTTATTTTATAAAGATACAATTTGGAGCTATCGTCCAAAAATGATTACTTTTTCATAATAATCTGTGTTAGAATTTTTAAAAACTTGTTTTCTTGAGTTTTTCAACAGGTTAGTAAATGGTCTATCAAAATCTATGAAGGTTTCTGGATTTGACTCAAGTTCATGCAATAACCCCGTATTATTTTGCATGTAAAATCAAATTGTATGTAGAACATTCATAAATCAAACAAAATGGACAAAAAAGTAAATCAAGAAACACGGGGCATTGCACAAGATATACCATTTCCTAATTTCATTTACCGTCAAACTATAAAATATATTTATGTAAATAATGTTTTTGACTTGAACAAAAATAAAAGGTTTGAATTTCTTTCACTTTGCTGTCAGTATATATTTGTATGCTTTGTAGAAATAATGGGTTTACACAAAATATCGGCCAACACGGTTTACTTAGAAACTTGACACTGCTTCTTTTATCTGATAAGTCTACACATGCACTGAATTACCATTCCTTGATCAAAAGTTCAGGGTACAAGACAGTCTGTAAAACACTTGGTAAAATAATGCACTATAATTTCACTATAATCTACCCAACTATTCAACTAGCATTGTTTGCTCATTTGGCGATGCTTTTTTTTATATTTGTAAAGGTAAATTACCTTGCATTACTCCAGCTGATTGATTCAAACTCTTCTGATCTTTTATCTGCACTGTCTTATGAATTATTGCAGAACAATAAACAATGAAAGGGTATGGAGTAAAAGCACATTAGACAAAGTCCTTACAATACAACATATACATGGTAGTAATAAGCAATGAAACAACACTTATTATTATTCTTAACCTTAAAATCACTATGAGACCTTCAACAATAGGCTTTGCACATACCTCATAGTAAGTTTTAGACAGCTCTCAACACCGGTTTGAGCGGAATTCATTTACAAATACAAAGCAGATGGAAACCCACCAGAAAAATTGTTGATTCCAATGGTCCTGACCTGGTAAAGATTTTTCAAAAGAAATGTTTTATAGCTTGCCAATCCTCCCTTCCATTCCGGAAGTGTCCGGTAGCAAACTCCAGAGTTATGGTTATTGAAAGTTTGTAGACAGTAAAAAATGATCATCCAAGTATAAAATAAAAATTAATCTTGATTCAGAGCTTTGGCCAAAACTTCAAATGTTCAACAAGGGACTGATATCAATTAAAGAACCCTTTTAATGATTGTATTTGTCAGAAACATTTGATGTATTTAATTTTTTTATTGCAATCGTGTGCTGCCATTCAATACTGACAACAATCGATGACAATATGGTGTACCTCATATAAATTAACAGTTTACGCTTGGTTTACGTTGTAATCAAATTAACCACAATATGAAAAAAACAGAGTTTAACAAATATTTCCATTTTTGACTCTATCCGTCAGATAAAAAAAAGTAAACGGAAAAATTAACAGTACTTTAAGAGTAATGTACATTAAACCCTTGCTCTACCGTACTTATGTTTATTTAGGAGTCCATTCTAATATTACATTTATTCTATATTTTCAAATGCTGGTTTAGCGATCAAATATTGCTGTATATTAACAAGAATGTGTTGAAATAGTTACGTTTAATGTTAAACGCATTCCAAAAGAAAAAAAAAGTAAGCAAAATGTTTTGCTTTTTGCAATGTGAAACAGTCAAACATTCAATGTTAAAAAAACAAAAAAGACTAAAAATGAAGTCCATGGAATCCTCCTTGCATCGCAAAAGTACATTTAGCAGGACATGCTTACCCTTCCGGAGCACCTAATGTCACTCTGTTTTTTGAGAGTTCACACTGTTAGTGCTTTATTTTTTTGTGTGTACATGTAGTGGTTGTGTGTTTTGTGGGCATGTAGTGTCTTTGTTCTTCCATCTTCTGGTGTTCTTGATTTTGCCTTGTCTCTGGACTTTGGTTTAAGTAATTTTGTGCTTTGTTCCTTCGGTATTCTACTGCCGTTGTTATATAAAATGTTTCAGTGCAGGTGATTTTGATACCTCCCCGAAGATGTGTTGACGACATTTCTGTAATGTCGAGCATTCAATTATCATAAACACAATTCAAATGTATCACTAAACTTAGTTACTTTTAGAAAATTCTTTGTTAAGGAAACAAGTGTGGATCTGCGAAGGAAATCATATTATTCCGTCATCTTTTCTTTATCATGAGTAGGTTTATGGAACGTTGTCGTGCTGCCTTCCAAAAATGGAAAAGAAAAAAATCAAAACCAAATTTTACATTGATGGAGGAAACGGAGGAATTATTTGAGGCAATCATAGACGGAGATTTCGAACAGTGTCGACGTTTGATTGATTCTCAAATGAATGTAAATTGTAGAGACCAATGGAAATCAACTCCATTGTCAGTCGTATGTCAACTTTGTGATGCTAAAAAGGAGAATGAGACCTTACCTTTTGTTCACTATCTCCTGGGAAAGGGTGCCAAGATAGGAAAAAAGAACACTCATGGCAAAACAGCAAGATATTATGCAGAACAAAATGGTTTGTGGAAAATTGAGAAACTTTTGTTTGATACGGAAGACAGAATTAGATGTGAAAATTTGAGAATTGCCGGATTGATGTAATAATATGTGATTGATTTTTTTCCATACCACATGACATGGTAACTGAACATTGTTGGTATCTTCTATATGGTATATTTAGATTCATTCCCTTTTTAATAAGATATGAGGTTTAAAGATCTCAAAAACATAGTTCCTACGATTTACGTGATCATTCGATGAAGAGAAAACATGCAATACCTTCATTTCCAGTATAAGGTTTTGCTTTGATTGATTAACTATTGAAAACTTTGTTTGGAGATATAGAATAATGGAAGTTTTGTTTTTGATACAAGAAAAAAAACTTCTATTATTGTTTTTATTTCTTGTATGAAAAACAAAAAAAAAACTTCTATTATTGTTTTTATCGGTAATTTACTAATTCATTACTAAATAGAACAAATTTTGAAAATGAATGTTAATTTTCAACAAATCGTGAAATTGACTAGTATTGATTAGTAGAAAATTTGTAAGAGACTCTGTAGATGTATAATTCTTTGTTTCATTGATTCTGATTGACAAAGTAGGCATGGCATACTTTCGGGCAGTAGCGAATACTGAAAAATATTTGCTTCGTGAGACCAAAGGTAACTCATGCAAATTACCTATAAAACTGGTATATTGCTGATCATTTGTTAGTATTATCAAGTTTACATACAGAACATTATATAACTGTTTGTCTTTAACAAATGTATAAATCAAACATACGTAATGAGCTTTATGTTTTATCTTTAATTAAGTATTATTTCAGATAATATTGTGAAGCAACGTCATATTTCCGTTTGAAAGCAAACAAAAATAAGCGTGCAGTAAATTTCCATATTGCACTAGTGCATTATATGATTTAAATTTCATGAATTCATTGAAAAGAAAAAGTCCATTTATTGACAGATTTTAACAGTCCTATACAATATAAGGGTTTTGCATGAACATTAGGAATCTTATCCCTCAAATGATATATATTGCACTCGCAAGCTTGTGCAATACGAAATATTACTGTGGCGAAAATAACCCAATATTCATGCAATAATCCTATATTATTTTGTATGTAAAATCATTTTGTATATAGAACATTGTTAGGGCAAAGAAATAAGCCAAAAAAGAAAATCTGGAAAACGGGGTTTTGCACAAGATACACCATTTCCTAATTTCATCTACTGTCAAACTGTAAAATATGTTTATGTTAATAATGTTTTTGACATGACATGAACAAAAAATAAATGGTTTGCATTTCTTCCACTTTGTCGTCAGTTTATATTTGAATGGTTTGTAGAAATAATGGGTTTACACAAAATATAGGCCAACACGGTTTACCTCGAAACTTGACACTTCTTCTTTTATCCGATAAGTCTACACTAGTACTGACTTACCATTCCTTAATCGTAAGTTTGGGACACAAGACGGTCTGTAAAACGCTTTGAAAAATAATGCATAATAATTTCACCATAATCTACCCAAACAATTTAACTAGCATTCTATGCACATTGAGCGACGTTTTTGTATATTTGTATACGTCAGCTGGTCGATTCAAACTCTTATGATCTTTTATCTGCACTGCCTTATGAATTATTGTAGAAAAATAAACAATGAAAGGATATGGAGTAAATGCACATAAAACAAAGTTAACAAAGGTCTAACAAATGCAACAAGTACACGGTAGAAATAAGCAATGGAACAACGCTTAATATTTTTCTTAACCATGAAATCACAATGAGACCTTCATCAAAAAATTTTTTTCAAAAGAAATGTTCGGTCAAGGCAGTTTTATGGCATGCCAAACCCCCTTTCCATTTCGGAAGTGTCCAGTAGCAAACTCCACAGTAATTGCTATTGAAAGTTCGTAGATAGTAAATAGTGATCGTCAAATAATTAAATAAAATTATCTTGATTCACAGTTTTTACCGAAACTTCAATTTTTTCCACATAAGAATGATATCAAGTAATGAACCTTTTAAATGATTGTAAGAAACGGCATTTTTTAGCCTTGATTGATAAGACAGCCACGAGGAAAGCTATGTCTAGTATATCTTATACTGATCGTTTTCTGTTTATCGAGAAATTGGTTTCAAAAGTACAAGAGTCTTACATTTACGCAGGGGTCGTATCTTTTGTTTTTTTTTCGAAGTTTGTTTTACTGATCATTTTTCTACCGTACTTAGGTTTCTTTAGTAGTGCATTTATCCTACATTTTAAATGTTGATTTATTATTCTCTTATGATGCACGCTTATTATCTATTAATTGCACGAATAGTTATTTGTGGTACATAGCGAGACTTTGAAGCTGGAGTTAGATATGAAATTGTTGAATCACATTTGCAGGAATGTCATTAGTCGAGCGTCAAGTAATAACGCATCACGCGTGATGAGCCATTATTTTTTCGATGTTTTGATTGGACCACTGTGAAATATCGTTGGCCGTGATTAACGTAACCTAGCAACGGTATTGTTATTTGAAAAAAAACAGCAATTTCGGCACTAAAAATTTACTGCATTTATTTGTGAAAATCATAGGAGAAATAGTTTTAACAACTCGAAAGAATTGTATATTGCCGGATATCAACTAGAGTTATGTAATTTCAAATATGATAAACTCGCCAAAGGCTTTTTTAATTATATATTGAAATTACATAACTCTAGTTGATATCCATCGAAATACAATTCTTTCTCGTTATTAAAACTATAATTCTATAATGTTGTTTATATACAAGAATATGTGGCAAATATCTTGCTTTTGTAAAAAGGGCAAATTATCGAAAGAAAAAAATACTCAAAATGTTCTGCTTTAGCAATGTAAAATAGTAAACGTTTAAAAGAAAGAAACAAAACCAATGCCTAGTTATGAAACCCTCCTTGTAAAAGTACAAGTATATAAAATGTGTCAGCAAACTTGTGTTATGTTGCTGTCCCTAGGATGTGTTGACGACATCTCTGCAATGAAAATATACAATTATCACAAATGTAAGGCAGATGTAACATCGAACAAAATGTTATTTTTACAGTTTTTCTTGGAAACAACTCTTTAAAGAAAAGAAAATCAGACACATTGAAGATTGAAGATCTGATGATGGCTTTGAGTTGTTATTACTCCCCTTTGGGTCGTTGTCTCTTTGACACATTCTCCGTTTCCCTTCTTTTACCTACATCTTATATTTTGTCCATTGAATAACACAAGTCACTTCATACTACGTTGTCAAAATGAATTTCGAACCCAAGAGGACAAAAAAAAAATCAAAATTTGACTCCTGACAATTATGCAAGGTCATTTTGTTTACCCTCAAAACCGATTCTATTTAGAACCTTGCATTATATAATTTTTTGTTAATTTTATTGAAACTTATGAGTATCTCTCTCATGCAAAGCTATCTCCTTGGCTTATTTTGGCTCGTTCTCCATTTAGATCATTTTTGGCTTTACATTTAGATCATATTGGTTTTTGTTCTCTATCAGTTTTTAAACATCTTTGAGTTTATGGTCTTCCAAACATTTAGATTTTATCTGCACTGAAGACACATAAGTTGTCGAAATGCGCATATGCAGAAAGTAAATTCACAGTAACTTCGGTATTTAGTTATTTTAAACATCTTTGTGCTTATATACTTTCAAACGATTAGATTGTATCTACACTGAAGAGACATAAGTTGTCAAAATGGCTATATACAGAAACCAAATTCATAGTAAAATAAGTGAGAACCGAACCGTCAATCCAAACCGAACAATCCAAGGACAATTGCAACATCAGAAACAAAAAAAGAAAAAAAACAGAGACACAACACGGGTACGGCACAGAAAAGAAAAATGAAGACACACACACACACAAAGATGAACAACACGGACCCAATAAAAAGCCATGGGTTAGATCAGGTGCACTGGTAGAGTTAGCAGCTCCTGCTTCTTATAAGACACCCGCCATGTTGAACATGTCTAATCCGGTAAGTTCGGTATTTAGTTATTTGAATTATTTTGTTTTACCTTTATTTCAAGCTCTCGACATAATATAAACAGTGATAGGAAAGCTCGCACCTGCTTCAGTAAGTTGAGGTTTGAAAACAACAAAATGAATAGAAATAGACTGGCAATGTGTAAAGATGGTCAACAATTTAAAAAAGATATGTTTATGTAGAAGTTCATTCTAATAGTATATATTTTCTATATTTCAAATATTGATTTCATGATTTAATATCGTTGTATTTAAACAAGAATGTTGTGAAATATTTTTGTTTTATGTAAAAACGAATTCCGACATCGAAATAAATTAAAATGTTTTGCTTTTGGAAATGTTAAACAGTCAACGTTTATTACTCAACAAGCGGTGTGAATCAAATGTGGATTCTTAAAAATTCAAAAGATCTTCTTGAACAGCTTTCCTCAACCAGTCTTACCCATTGCCATAGCATTCAAACTTTTGACTTTTCTACACTTTATACAACCCTGCCACACAATAAACTGAAAACAGTAATTGCAGATTTAATACATCAATGTTTCTGCACAAAAAATGGAGAACGCAGATACACCTATTTAGTTGTAGGGAAAGACAAGACATATTTTGTTAAGAACCACACCGATTCAAATAAGAAGTACACCGAGACTGACGTAATCAAAATGTTAGAATTTTTGATCGACAATATTTTTGTCGAATTTGGAGGTCGTGTTTTCCAACAGACAATAGGGATTCCTATGGGAACAAACTGTGCGCCGCTTTTAGCTGACCTTTTCCTCTACTCGTACGAGGCCAAGTTTTTACAAGGGCTTATTCAAAGAAAACAAAAACATTTAGCCCAGTCCTTTAATTTCAGCTTCCGCTACATAGACGATGTGCTTTCTCTTAATAATCCTAAATTTAAGGATTATTTACATCAGATCTATCCAAATGAGCTTGAAATTAAAGAAACAACTGAAACACCTACTTCAGCTTCGTACTTAGATCTTTTATTGTATATTGACGAAGATGGACGTTTGAAATCTAAGCTATATGACAAGCGTGATGATTTTAATTTCCCCATTGTGAACTTTCCCTTTCTTAGCAGCAATATACCTACCTCTCCAGCCTATGGAGTGTACATTTCACAGTTTATTCGTTACTGTCGAGCTTGTAGTTTGTACAGTGATTTTTTGAACAGAGCAAAAACACTGTCCCAAAAGCTGCTTAGTCAGGGATTTGTTCAACCTTTGTTAATTTCATCCCTCAAGAAATTCTATGGCCGTCACCATAGCATCATTGAAAGATATGACGTGTCAGTATCCCAAATGAAAGTGGACATTTTCAGCTAGATTCACGTCTTCCCGGATTTGACTACCGACTTTGACTTTTTCCCGGATTGAATCACTCACAGTGTGACGGGTGCTGTTAACAGAGCAGGACATGCTTACCCTTCCGGAGCACCTGATGTCACTCTCAGTTTCACTGGAGTTCACACTGTGAGTGCCTTTGTTCTGAATGTTGTGGTTTCTGGTTCTGTGCTTTGTGTCTGTCTGGCGTCATTGTTTTTGTGTCTAACGTCATTGTTTTCTGTGTTCTCGTTTTTGCCCTGTCTTTGGACTTCGATTTTTGTGAATGTCACCCCTTTGTTCCTTCGGTATTCTACTGCCGTTGTTTTAGAAAGAAACAAAAATCTAGCCATGAAACATCTGGAATCCTCCTTGCCTTGCAAAAGTTCATTTTTAAAAAAACACCCTTTAAGAAAACAAGTGTTGAGCTGTAAAGGAGACAAGTGTGGAGCTGTAATGAAAACAAGTGTGGAGCTGCAAAAGAAACAAGTGTTGAGCTGTAAAGGAAACAAGTGTTGAGCTGTAAGGAAACAAATATGGAGCTGTAATGGAAACAAGTGTGGAGCTGTAATGGAAACAAGTGTGGAGCTGTAATGGAAACAAGTGTCGAGCTGTAATGGAAACAAGTGTGGAGCTGTAATGGAAACAAGTGTGGAGCTGTAATGGAAACAAGTGTGGAGCTGTAATGGAAACAAGTGTGGAGCTGTAAGGAAACAAATATGGAGCTGTAATGGAAACAAGTGTGGAGCTGTAATGGAAACAAGTGTGGAGCTGCAAAAGAAACGAGTGTTGAGCTGTAAAGGAAACAAGTGTTGAGCTGTAAGGAAACAAATATGGAGCTGTAATGGAAACAAGTGTGGAGCTGTAATGGAAACAAGTGTGGAGCTGTAAGGAAACAAATATAGAGCTGTAAAAGACATTATATCATTTATATTCTATCTTCTTTTCTTTATTATGAGTAAGTTTATAGTACGTTGTCTCGCTGTCTTCCGAAAATGAAGAGGAAAAAGAATGAAAACCAAATTTTACATTGATGGAGGAAACGGATGTGAATTGTAAAGACCAAAAGAAATCAACTCCAATGATAATCGTAGACAACTTTTTGAAGGAGAATGAGACTTTACCTTTTGTTCACTATCTCCTAGGAAAGGGTGCTAAGGTAGGCGAAAGAAAACTCATGGCAAAACAGCAAGATATTATGCAAAACCAAATGACTTGTGTAAAATTGAGGAACTTTTGTTTGATACCAAAGACAGAATTACATGTGAAAATTTGTTCATTCGATGAAGAGAAAAACATGCAATCAATTTCATTTCCAGTATAAGGTTTTGCTTTGACTTATTAACTTTAGAAAATATAGATGGGAGAACTGGTATATTTCTGATCGTTTGTTAGTATTATCAAGTTAACATACAGAACATCACACAACCTATTCTCTTTAACAATGCATAAATCAAATTAATTATAACGTAGTAAGTTTTATGTTCAATATTTAATTAAATTTTATCTAATTGATTAATTTATATGTAAATAACACTGTAAATACAACAAGGAAAGGTGAAATAAATATATAAAAATAGGCAAAAAGTAGTACTGACAATCCGGAGCACTGCATGAGATATTATAGCAGAAACCAGTTTTTTATCAAACTGTAAGATATATTGGATTGTTGGCTATGTCTATAACATGCACAGAAATAAATGTTTTACATTTCTTCCACATTGTCGGTTTTTATATTTGAAAGGGTTTTATAGAGAAAATGGTTTTGCACGAAAACTAAGATATCTGCTGGGTATTATTTTCCTATAATAGAATTTTGTGAAATTTTCTGTGTAGATAATGAATTAAAGGGCACCATGCATTAAAGCGCAAAAACTAAAATTGAAAATTTTAGGATTTTACACAGAACAACGGCAGTAGAATACCGAAGGAACAAAGCACAAGATTAAATGATTAAATGATAGGGAAATTGATTATATGAGATTATAGCTTTAAAATCTATTATATATTCGGTTAATACTTTGCATGTGTTTTGAAATTATTATATAGTTTACATATAAAAATATAAATTATGGGTCACCTTAGAAATTTAAACATTAACAAAATACCGAAGTTACTGTTAATTTATTTCTGCATATACGCATTTCGACAACTTATGTCTCATCAGTGCAAATCAAAACCAAACCATTTGGAAGTCCATTGACCGAAAAATATGTTAAAGTGATAAATAGCGAAATGTTAATTTCTGTAGTGATATCTATAAGGATTTTTTATCAAATGATCTCCCTTGTGTTCTGTAAATCCAGCAAATGATTTTAAAACACATGTGTTTTACATGTAGTACTCATATTATGAACGAAAATATTAAGGAATAAAAAATCAAAATACTTCCTTTACATTTTGAATAACTTTTTTGTTAAATTTCTTAATGAATGAAACCTCAGTGAACAAGTTTAGGACAAAAATGGCAGAAAAATACAACTGAGACACATTAAGCAAATTTCTAATAAACCAGACACTATCAGTCTTTAAAAATGTTAGTCTATGTTGACTTTACATTACACGATAATAATATATGGGATGCCGTATGTACTCGATTACAAGTCGGAAATTTGGGAGCTAAAATTTATTTCCAGAGAAGGGATCCGACTCATAAGAGTAACCGAGAACAAAAGAGGAAAGTCGAGAACGTAAAACTTCCGGTACATGTTTTACATTCCATAGAGATTGTACCTCTGTTTATTCATTTTACTGTTACATTTGGTCTACATTTATGTATAAATCGTACTTCTGTATTTTGTCAAAGTTTGATTTACCGTTACACCCTTTTTTGTACATTTTACATTCATCGTTCTTCTATTTATTAAGAAGTTCTTTTCATGTCCGTTTCATTGCAGGTTTAGAGGGCAATAAATAAACAACGAAAGGATAAGGAGTAAATGTACATGAGACAAAGTCTCTACAAATACATGATTTAACCCAGCAATGGAACATTGTTATTATTGTTGTCCTTCATCATGAAGTCACCATGAGGCTTTCACCAATGAGATGTGCTCATACCTAATAGTAAGTTTAAGACGGCCTCTTGCGCCGGTTTGAGCGGAATTCATTGATAGATGTCGAGCAACTCTACATCCATGTTAAACAATAATTTTTTTTTCTTATTTTGTAAAGAATCAGCAAATATTTAAGTAGAATTCGGCAGTGCCAGTGAGAGGCCAGTACGTTGTAGACTATTCTGGTAATTAGATCCCAAAGCTAATTTAACGTATTCAAACAGCATACCCTGACAATTTCCCCTTTTACTTACAGAATGTAAGTTACGTCACAGTTTCTGGCATTTTTAACACCATCTCCGTAAAATTGAGGATTAGAAATGCCCTTAGTAATAAGTTGTTTGCGAGTAACGCCATAAAAATTTCTTTTCATATCTATTATAAAACTTCTGAAATGTGTTCAACAATTTATGTAATCTGAACATGCTGATACTCTGTTGTAAAAGCTTGTCTGCGGTAGTACGGTTACATTCATCAAATCATCAAGAGTAGAAGAAACAATCGTACTAATCGAGAAATACACAACCCGTAGGGTGGAGCTAGAGGAACGTCGCTCTCAAGGAAAGGGAAATAAGTAATTTTGAAATCGAAATCATCCCTTTTATCATGAATTTTTCTTTTATTTCACCTGAGTGAATGATGATAGTTAGATCTAGAAAAGAGTAGTATTTTGAATCATTGTTACCTTTATTTAGTTAAGTTCTTGTTGGTATATGATGTCCACATAATCTTAAGACTTGGGATTGTCAATAGTAAGGATATCGTTAATTTTCCTGCTGTTATCATTGAAAAAAGAAGTAAGATAATGACTGATTTGCCATTCTGGAAGTTTTTCGAGAAGTCTTGTTCGTAACAGAACAGAAAAAGATCTGCATTGAGAGATGCAACCATTGTACCTTTTGATAAACATTGTTGCCAAACGAACAATTATGTTATCTAGCAAAAAAGTGGCTGAATCATATTATCACATGTCAAGTATCAAGGGTTATTGTAGGTAATATTACAGAAAAATTCTTGTTTCTCGATTCTAATAACAAAATACCGAAATTAATGTAAATTTAGTTTGTGCATATGGCAATTTCGACAACTTATGTCTCTTCAGTGCAGATAGAATGTAAACATTTGGAAGACCAGTAACTTCGGTGCTGTCCCGAACACCGATTTTTATTTATATGTGCAATATCTAAATTTTACATAATTCTATTGAAATTAAGGGGTATTTAACTCATGCATAGCTCTGTCCTTTGCTGAATTTTGGCTTTACATTTAGATCTATTTGATTATTTGTTCTCTATCAGCTTTTACACGTTTTTCGGTATATGGAATTCCAAATATTTTGGCTTGATCTGCACTGATGAGACATAAGTTGCCAAAATGCGCATATGCAGAAAATGAAATAACTTCGGTATTTTGTTAGTTATTAAAGATGTTTAAATACACTGTGAGTGAGCATAACCAGATATTATCTAAATGGA
Source organism: Modiolus philippinarum (assembly GCA_002080025.1). Classification (NCBI taxonomy): domain Eukaryota; kingdom Metazoa; phylum Mollusca; class Bivalvia; order Mytilida; family Modiolidae; genus Modiolus; species Modiolus philippinarum. Next base: position 165,795 of record MJUU01010094.1, on the reverse strand, counting down.
AAGCCAAAATCAGCTAATAAAATAACTTTTCATAAAGGAGATACTCCTAAGTTAACAACAAAATCTACAAAAATTTAGATATTGCTCTCGGGTCAACACCGAAGTACTAACTACTGGGATGGTGAATACCCTCAGGCACTAACAATCCACCAGGAATGGTACCCATCAGCCGTAACAAATAACAAAATACCGAAGTTACTGTAAATTCTGTTTCTGCATATGGTCATTTCCACAACTTGTGTGTCTGCAATGCAGATAAAATCTGAACATTTGGAAGACCATAACCTCAAAGATGTGGGAGCATAATCAAATTATGATCTAAATGGAAACAAAAAAATCAGCTAAGGACAATGCTTTTCATAAGGGGGATACTCTTTAGTTTACAAACAAATTTGTAATATTTAAATATTGCAATTTTCCAAGATAAAATCGGCTCTCGGGCCAGCTCCAAAGTACTGGCCACTGGCATGACTGGGCTGGAGAATATCCTCGGTCACTAACAATCCACCAGTTGTATCGACCATGTGGTCACAAATAACAAAATACCGGAAGTTACTGTAAATTTAATTTCTGCATATGGGCATTTCGGCAACTAATGCCTCTTCAAAGCAGTTAAAATCATAGCATTTAGAAATTCGTAAACAGAAAAATGTCTCAAAACTGATACAGAATAAATTCAAGAACCTTAGTGAGCACGCTCACGAACCCCAAGCCCCCACATTTTGGGTAAACCTACATTGGTTGAACTCTGAAATAAAAGATAATCCCAACTCTTATGTATGCACATCTCTTAGATAACATATGCACAATAATCCTGCAAAATAGCAAAATCATATCTAGAAAACTGTCATAACCTGTAGGTTTCAAAACATGTACCCTTAAAATTAAATTGGAACATTTAAGCAATATATTTTGTATTAAAATGACAAAGACCAAGATGTGAATTTTTGTCATGATTTACCTAAAATCCAAATTCAAAAACCATGCACATCTTTGAAATATGCCATTCAATAAACAAAATAAAAACTTTGTATGTAGAAAGCTGTAGGAGGAGATGTCTGGACAAATAATGTACCTTATAAGTAATAATCCCTCCAAAAATGGCAGAGTTCAACAATGTGTTTTCTGCTGAAAAATTATAAAAAATCAAGTCCTAGCAGTATGCACATCTTTGATATATGTACAATCAACTTGCAAAATAAAAACTTATTATCTTGAAATCTGTAGGAGGAGTTATCCGGACAAACGACGTACCCCATAAGCAATATTTTGCATAAAAATGACTAAGTTTAACAATGTTCAACAATGTGTATTTTGAAGAAAAATCATTAAAAATTAAAATCCAAGTAGTATGCACAACTTTGATATATGCACATCACGCTGCAATCTAAAATCTTCCTACCATAAAAACTGTAGGAGGAGTACCCTATAAGCAATATTTTGCATAAGTTCAACAATGTGTATTTTGCTGAAAAATTTCCGAAAATCAAAGTCCAAGAAGTATGCACATCTCTGATATATGCACAATCATCCTACGATATAAAATCTTCTTACCATAAAAACTGTATGAGTAGTTATCCGGACAAATGATATACCACAAGTGATGAAGGACGAACGGACGGACGGACTGACTGACTGACGGACGGAGCAGTCAAAAACTATAAACCCTCTGCAACTTACCAAAAGGATCTAAATGGAAATGCTAAAATCATGCAAATACAGAGCTCTGCAACGGAAAGATACTCCTTAGTATTTAGCAAAATTTTCTCATAATTGTCGATCAATGAGAATGGTATTTGTACTAACTGAAATTGATCTAAAACTTCGAGGGAATTCTCACACTACAATGGTAATTTTCACCAAACTTTTGACAAAAAACCTTCACAATATAATGTCACTAACTTGATTCAATTGCATTGGTTAAATGGATAGATGCATTAGCAGCAGATCTAGAACAGTTACAAGATGCCGATATAAAAAAAAGATGTTTGAAGGGATTTTGTGAAGCTTTGCAGCATATCAGTATATAGTAGGCAAGGTGGTATCTTTAGGTGGAAATGGGAACATTTGTGTATCCTTATTCTGTTCTTTGGGAAACGTTGGAACGTTTGAAAGTGAAAATTGGTTTTTGGACATCGATATAGCAGTTCGTTCAGACGATAGCAACGCTGGTCGAAGCTTTATCAACGGGTACAGAAACACATTTGTTACCAAGATCTCTCAATTTTTACTTAATTCTATTTACAGATAACTTAGGAGGTGACTCATTATTTTTATTCTGAAAAAAAAATGAAATATGTTTTACAGGAATGATGTATGGAACGTCTTCTACAATTATAATCAATCATTTCTTAGAGGAAAGAGGGAGAGATGATGCCATGTGATGGTGAAATATTAATTGTGTATTTCCTTTAATCAAGAAGCAATTTACTTTTATGCGCGAAACATCTTTAACTTTTATTGCCGTTTGATTATTTTATTCTTATAACCTGTGTATGAATATGTTCATGTCAGTATTTCATTTGTTATATAAGGGGTAATAGCACAATTACCAAATACAATTGCCTATTAACGACAGTTAAATCTCTTCATGGACTAGTTCCTATAATTGTGTTCATTTGATATTCAGATTAAAGAAGAAAAATATGTAATAATTTCACTTCCAGTATGGGGTTTTGCTCGCACTGATAAACGACAAAAAGCATTGTGCTGAGCACTGTTCTATTGCTGATTATTTGTTAGAATTATAAAGTTAACATACAGAAATAATAGACAACTTCTTGTCTCTAAGAAATGTATAAATCAAACTAGCGTTATAAGTTTTATATTGTATCTAGACTTTAAATTTTGGTTTCAGATATATATAAATATGTTAAATCACACTATACAACTGGAATAGGCGAAACGAATGTATAAATAGACAAAAATTAGTTATATCTGGTCTCATTGGTCTGGTCTGAAAAAAAATTGGTGTGGTTATCAAATTGGACTAGTCCTTAAACCCGCCTGGTGTCTAAAATTAGTCTGGTCTTACACTTTTGTTCAGTTTTTAGCAGCTATAAATTCGATGAAAGAAAACGACTGACAATACAAAGATGTTGGCCAAAAGTACACCAATGAGAATATATCAACATCCAATATAGAAATTAAGGCGGCAGGTAATCAAAATGGCATTATCCATTTGATCTATACACTTTGCAAAAATATATGAATAGGTTGTAAAATTTCAGAAATTATATGAAAGGGCCTCCCTTAATTTTCACTTTGGCAATAGGGTTGAATAGAGGTTGGTTTAAATTTTGCTGTCCGCACATATGTACCAAAATAAATGTTGATAACCACCCCTCCAACTACGCCAATCCTCCCCCTCCCCCAACCATCCCAATCCTCCCACACTATCCCCCATTTATTAAAAATAAATGAAAATATTTCTATGCTATGTGACAAGTCTTTCTTAATTTCATTTTATTTAATTTATAAATGCAAACAATAACCCATTTTGGTTTAAACATCAAGCATGGTCAAATTCAATTAATAACAATGAAATGTTTATGTAATGCTTAGCTATAAATAGTTAATCTGCTGATACCGCAGCAAAAGATACATACACTACAAGGAAAGATTTTGAATATAATTACTCCCCAAAATGTTAATGTATGAATTGAAGTACTCTATATACTAATAAATATAGCCCACTACTAATAAACATGCGTTATACTTTTTAGCTAGCTGTTATCCATAGCACATGTTGATGTCAAACTTGATTTTATTCTTTATTGTTACTTTAATTTCATAAGTTATGTACAGCATTATTAAAACTGACAGAAAGCACTAGTTAATCATTCTCAATAATTAGGCAGTAAGTATATTATGAAAGTCCTTATCCACCTTCAACAAACAAATTAAGACCAATTTTAAAATCTAAGACCAACCCAATGTTTAAAAACCAATTTTGAAGACCAGACCGAAGGTTTAAGACCAATATTTTGGACCAGACCAATGATACATGACCAATGATACCAGACCAAATTTTAGAACATGCCTTTGCAGAAGATATATTATTACCGAAATAAGTCTATTGTCAAAGTGTAAAATATATTGAATAATTATTCATGTTTATAACACGACAGTAATAAAACAAAATGCTTCACCTTTTATTCACATTGTCGCTTTTAAGATTTGAACGAGTTCTACAGAAAATGGTTTTAAATGAACTACTAGTTTAAACGAATTTCTAATCAACCAGACACTACTTTTTATCACAAAACTGTATGTTGACTTTACATTAGATGATCACAATATATTGGGCACATGACGGCCTGCAAAATACTTGGTTAATTGATTTCAACATAGAGTAACCAACGATTGACGCTTGGATGTACATGAGACAGACGTTGTTTACATGTAATTGTGTGTGTCACTATGGGTAACTTACCCTATAATGATTGTAATTCTGTTACTCATGAAAATTTGTTTTACTTGTGCATCTCATTTACTTTCCGCAAGGATCACACTTATGTTTATTTCGAAGTTCATTTTACTTATGCATCTATTCTACATTCAAAACGGATTGAGCTTATGTTTATTTCGAAGTTAATTTTTCAATATTTTACGAAAGGATATGGAATAGATGAACATGAGACCATAACACATGTTAACTCCAACTGCAATAATTTTAATGAGCTGTATGGCCATTTCGGAAATAAATTTCTCATCAGCAGCACTAGAACCCAGACATAATTTAAAAAAAAAACTGTTTACAATGCATAAAACCAAACAAAGTACATTTGTACTACATGACCAGTACTTCTTTTTATTTCGAAGTTTGTTTTACTGGTACAATTACTTAATGGGTGGTTTTGAGCCTATATAAACAACCATTTCTGCGGAAATTCATTTTCAAGTCAGAGCCATAGAAGTTTAGTTTTCCAGTGGTTCTGAACCTACTGCCTTTTTGTACCCGGATTTTAAGACTCTTGACGATATTGCTCAGGAATTTGACTGTTGCCCTCGTTAGCTGGTACATTTGTTCTAAATTTCAAAAGTAAGATTTCCTTTTTCCATATCCCTCTTTATATACAAGAATATGTCGCAAATATGAGTCTTATTTTAAAATACGGTATAGTTGGCTAACGATTAAAAGGTAAAAAACACAAAATGTACAACTTAAAAAACACATAAAAAGACAAAAATGGAAAGAGAGGAAGGGAAAACTGTCCAACGTTTCGGCCTATATGGCCTTCAACTAGGGGACTACCGGGCTAAATACGGAGAAGAAGATATATCATCTTGTGTTTTTTACCTTTTTATCGTGGCCAACTATACCATTTTATTTTGTTCAATAGTTAACTTGTGGCCATCGCACAACATATTTATATTTTTATTTTACAATATGTGCACAAAGAAAGAGAAATAAATAAAAAAAATCCTTTGTGCGATGCTTATCAGTAAGCACTTATAAGAAAGACATCAAAACAGTGGTACGTCATGAAATTTATGGAGCAGCCATGCAAAAGCACATTTATATGAAATGTGTCAGTGCACGTGATTTATGATGTTGTTCCTTGTATGTATTGACGACATCGTTGCAATGTCGAACATACAATTATCATAAATATAAGGCAGATGTCACCTCGAACCAAATCACTTTTAATCAATTCTTTGTTGAGGAAGCAATTGTAGAACAGTAAAGGAAATCAGACCAATTTATATTTTGAGTACATGATTTTATTATGAGTAAATTTACAGTTCTCTTTCGGAATGCATTCCGAAAATGGAAAGGATAAAATTCAAAAACAAAATACACAGTCATTGAGGAAACATAGAAACTATTTGAGGCAATCATAGACAGAGATTTCGAAAAGTGTCGGAATTTGATTAATTCACATCTGGATGTGAATTGTAAAGACCAATGGAAATCAACTCCACTGATAGTTCTTTGCCAACTTTGTGATAATGAAATTGAGGATGAGGCCCTACTCTTTGTTCACTACCTCCTGATAAAGGGTGCTAAGGTTTGCAAAAAGGACACTCACGGCAAAACAGCAAGATATTATGCAGAGCAAAATGGTTTGTGGAAAATTGAAGAACTATTGTTGTATACTGAAGACAGAATAATGTGTGAAAATTTGAAGAGTGTTGGATTGATATAAAGATAAGTAGCTGACCATTTCTCTTACCATGAAACTGGAATATTGTTGGTGTTCCTGTATATGATTCGTTTTGATTCATTCACCCTTTTGACTAGATATGAGATCTGTTTAAAGACCAATTCCAATGATGTTTGTGGTCTTACAAGATACACAGTTTTCATTCAATATCTAGATCAAGTTAGAAAAACATACAATTAATTTCACTTTCAGGTTAAATGTTTCGTTCGTCGTTCGCTTTGATTAACTACAGAAAACGTTTTGGCAAGAACGAGCCCATTGCTGATCTTTTTTTTCGTATTGTCAAGTTGGAATACAAAACATTGCACAACCCATTGTCTTAAGAATGAATAAATCAATCCTTAATTTTTTGTTATATCCTTGATTAAAGATTATTTCACATATTAATTTATATGTTAAATAATAGTGAATATACAACAATGATAGCTAAAAATATAAATATAGAAGAGCATGAACGTAATTCCAAAAATCGTTTAAACGGATCAATTTACAAGAGACATTGTTTATAAAACTGCAGACTGTCAAACTGTAAATTATATAAAACTGTCAAAAATGTTTTGAATCAACGTATTAAATGTTTCACATTATTTTTCTATCGTCATTTTATATTTGACTGACTTCCAGAGAGAATGGCTTAAGATGTTTAACACGAAATATAGGGTAACACAAATTTCTAAGAAACCAGACAATACTTAGTTGATCACTTATTTTGTTTGGTTTTATGCATTTTAAACATTTTTGTAATAATGGATTTCCCGTGTTTGGGTTCTAGTGCTGCTGATGAGGAATAAATTTACGATATGGAAATACAGTTCATAAAAAATATTGCAGTTGGAGTTAATATATGAGTTATGGTCTCATGTTCATTTACTCAATATCTTTTCATAAAATATTATATTTCTCGATCACTAGATACACGGTTCACTGGCGTCTGTTTAATGCTTGGTAGTATAATGCCTTACAGTTTTGCAATTATGTTTCTAAGGTTGCGCAATAAGACATATTCAGTTGACCTAGGTATTTAGTTATTTGAATGAAAGTGGTTTTGTCTAACCATAAATTGAATGAAAGGTTGACAACATAAAACTAACAAAAGGAATTACAAAATCTTCTACTTGCTTCAGATAGGTGAAATTTAAAGATACAAAAAGTACTTTTCAAACAGAGAAACATCTTTTACAATAAATTGTCCAGATGGAATTGTAGAAAGATGGCAGATAAATTAATGCGGTAACAAATGTCTTTCATGGTCTGGGTCATAGATATCATAGTAACATGTTACCCATCTAGACATATTCAAACACGATCAAACAATATAAAATGTTTTAATAACACTCCTAAAGCAGACAGGAAACAACTTTCATAATATTCATTTATTTGCTTTGTTACTGTTTACGACCTTTCAAAAGTAATTATGTTGAGTTGCTTACAGGGATAAGACCGCGATGGGTGGTTAGTTTGGCCGGTTTAACTCACCATGTTTTTTCAAATGCCTGTACCAAGTCAGGACTACTACGGTTGTCAATCTCTCCGCTATTTTTCACCCTGCTTTGTCTTTTTGCCAGTTGGACTTTGGCTCGTGACGATTATGTTTGGTAATTTTATTATTACCTCCATTACACTGTTCAAAAAATTCATAAATAATTCTGTATCACAAAGGACACAACGATTATCTAATTGATCATAGAAAAGGAATAATGACTGTATTTATGATACATAACAAAATTCTGAGGTTTCTGCATATGGCTATTTAGACAACGTATGTCTCGTTAGTGCAAATAAAGAAACAAATTGTAAACTGATCTGTATCGAAACAACCTTACAAAGGTATTTCTCATGATTCATAAGTAGATTTTGACGTCACAACCTACAATTACAGTGGAAACATGTTTTAGTTATTCTTCAATATCTTCTTTATCTTGAGAATCTTTATCACAAGGAACGAATTCAGCTAACATTTAAAAAATTATAAATGTTTCATTTGTATAGCAAAACGATAATGAAAAAAAAATTGAGACAGCAACAAAACCAAATAAAACACAAAATTCAGAAATAAGGCACTTGAATTGTGTGAACTCCAATAGAAGTAAAAATAACATATTGCTCAGGAAGGCTAAACATGTCCTGTTCAATCGGAGCAATTCATTCATATACAGAAATAGGAAAGTTGTCTATATTAAAGTGAACCCTTTGGTTAAGTCAAAACCGGAAATGTAGAATAAAAGAAGAAGTAAAATCTAGCTCAAAATCTCCATTTTGGACACAGACACGTCATATCTTTCAATGATGTCATGCTGACGGCCATACATTTTTGGAGGGACGAAAGTAACAAAAGCTAAACAAATCCCTAAGTTGGCGTTTTTGGCATTGTGTAGTATTTTTTTTTTTGGTTGTCCAGTAATTCTTTGTATTCTGCATCATCAAAATAAACATACTCTCGACAGTGAATTTCGTCAGTAGTATAAATTGCTTGTGCATTTTAATTTAATACCGATTTTATAAGCGATATATATATATATATATATATATAATAATAAAACGCTAAAACTGCTTGGAGCTTTCGGCCGCGCTACTGGCCTTCATCAGCATGTTTACTTTGTACAAGACGTAACAATGGGTAAATCAAACAATATGCATAGTGACGTTACAAACATAGTGAACAATGAAGAAGCGGGACTAGTAAAAAAAATAGAATACAAATATAAATGGTAAATAAGGTAAAAATAAGGAAAATAGAATAAAAAAGTTATTTATAAAAAGACAAACAAGGAAGTAATAAAGCATTAAATAAGACGGAAAGACGGAAAGTAAGTAAAGAGTAAAAATACTGAAAATAAATGAAAAGATATCATAAATCATTGTTCTTTAGTGTTTATGCCATTAGGTTTGAATGTTTGAAGTTTTTTAATCCAAAGTTTTTCCCTCGTTTTCCGGTATTCGTCCGTTCCAAAAAGTTTCTCAATTCCAACAATTCTGTAGTCGAGTCGTTCTGCGTGTGGTTGTCAGTATAGAAGTGTTTCGCTACTGGGTCATCCTGATGTCTCCGTAGTAAAGAGAAATTAAGATTTCATTCTTTATGATAGCTTGTTTTTTTTATTTTTTATACTAACTGTTTTCTGTTTATTAGGAGATTCTTTTCAAAAGTATAATCATGTGTTCTATATTCATGCATGGGTCCAAGTCCGGCTGTCCCGAGTTCCTTTCGTTGTCTACGTTTGTCTTTTGCCTTTTGCCTTATACGTGTTTTTCTTGTGTAGTTCCCTTGTAAATTGTTGCAAGTAATTATAATTTTCAGCCATTGTAGGTGTTTCCTGTTATCCATTTTTTATCATTCGTAATTCTGTTAATTTCGAAATCTGTGTTGTTCATCGTTGTATGTGTATCTCTTCATTTGTCTTTTTTCACTGTTATTGTTGCTTTGTTTTTCCGATGTTGCCATTTTCCTTGGATTATTCTTTTCAGACAGACGGGTCGGTTCTCACTTACTTTGTTCTATTGATATATTTGTTTTTCCATACTTACGTATATTTAATAGTCCATTCTAATAGTACATTTATTGTGCATGAAAGATGTTGATTTCATTTTCAAATAAAGTTTTATATATACAAGAATATTCTGCAATTATTCTACTTTAAAACACACAACGAAAGAGAATTAGATAAAAATATTTCGCTGTTAATGTAAAACAGTCAACGTTTATAAGAAAGAAACAAAACAAACACTATGTAATGACATGGCTGGAACCCTCCTTGTGAAATAGAATTAGAGGCTCAGAGGCTGAGCCTGTATCGCTGACCTGACAAAATGCTTCTTTGCCATATGTAAGACCAAAAATGTTTTTTACGAATGGGGTCCAATGTTTAACTATGTTTAGCACTGGATGCCATGTTTTTGTCGGATCCGATTGAAATGAGTACCAGGTAATTTTTGGAAAGGACCTTCAAGATAAAGAACAACAATAAAAGCGTTGTTCCTTTGCTTGTTTTTTTACCATGTATTTGTAGAGACTTTGTCTCATGTGCATTTACTCCATATTCTTTTATTCACCATTCTTTACATTTAGTTAAGTTTGCTTGAATAGTTTCAGAGAAGATGATGAAAAGGATGGTTTTCTCATACCAGCTACAATGTTAAACTGTATTCTGCACTGGAAGCCATGTTTTTGTCGGATCAGAATGAAATGAGCAATTTTTGCAAAGTACCTTCCGTACATCATTTCTGTAAAGTTTGGACGAATTTGCTTCAGTGGTTGAAAATATGATTTTCCCAAAGGGTCCAATGTTTTATTATGTTCCGTGCTGGCGGCCATGTTTTTTATCGGATCAGAACGAAATGAGTGATCTTTTTTTAGGACCTTTAGTACATTATTCCTGTAAAATTTGGATGAATTTGCTTAGGTGGTTTCAGAAGAGAAGATGAAAATGTGATTTTCCCATTGGGTCATATGTTAAACTATGTTCCGTGCTGGCGGCCATGTTTTTTATGGAATCGGAACGAAATGAGCAATCTTCGTAAAAGACCTCCCATACATCATTCCTTTAAATTTTGGTTGAATTTGCTTCAGCTGTTTCAAAGCAGAAGATGAAACGTGAGTTTCCCGTAGGGTCCGATGTTAAACCATGTTCTGTGCTGACGGCAATGTTTTTTTTCAGACCAGAACGAAATGAGCAATCATTGTTAAGGACCTTTTGTACATCATTCCTGTAAAGTTTGGTTGAATTTGCTTCAGTGGTTTCAGAGCAGAAGCTGAAAATATGATTTTTCCATAGGGTCCAATGTTAAACCTAAGTTCCGCGCTGGCGGCCATGTTTTTATCGGATCGAAAAGAAATGAGCAATCTTCGTAAAAGACCTTCCATACATCATTCCTGTAAAGTGTGGTTGAATTTGTTCATTGGTTTCAGAGCAGAAGATGAAAATGTGAAAAGTTTAACGGATGGACGAACGACGGACACCAAGTGATGGCAATAGCTCACACTGACCCTTAGGGTCAGGTGAGCTTAAAATATTAAAAGATATGGAGTGAATGTACATGTGACAAAAACGCACACGATACTTAGAAAACACCAGTTGATCAAGGACAAGGCTTTTATTCCTGTTAACATCTGGATGTCGCCCGAGGGTCTTCAACCAGAGTTAACAATTGCATTTATATAAAATGCGTCAGTACACGTGATGCTGTCCCTAGGATATTATGACGACATCTCTGCAATGCTAAACATGCAATTATCACAAGGACAAAAGAGATGTAACCGAGAACACAATGTTGTTAATAAACAGTGCTTTCTTTAGGAAACAACTCTTGAAAGGTAAAGGAAATCAGACTAATTTACGATTGGAGTTTGTCTCTCCTGCAGTGTGGAGTCCGTAAAACGATTCCCCGTGCGAGAGATGTATGCTCTCTATATTTTTCAGTTATGGTGTACTTGTGCGTGAGAGAATTTCTCATATGGATATACTATTGATACTTTCAAATTTTGGCAATTATTTTTGTAATTTTCGAAATGTAATCCAGACCACCTGTTTTAAGTGCCCACATCTCACTATTTTATAACGCCAAGTTTTCTTTCATTCGACTTGATGAGTGCCCTGTCTTTGTCTATATGTTGTAGTTGTCCACTAGCTTAAGACACTAGTGCTTTTGTCGGGCAAAGGATGACAGTGATTGTAAGAGCACTTTGCCAGTTTAATTGATGTTTGTTGACAATCCCGCACCCATGACCAAGAAAGACATGGATGTAGCGTTGCTCGACAATTAGCAAAGAATT
>MJUU01010094.1:95151-116080 GCA_002080025.1 Modiolus philippinarum | reverse complement strand
ATACGGCCTCCGTCTCACTTTTGGAACCCGAGCCCCCTTGACAGCTCTGCGGTTGCTAACAAGTAGGCTACTTAAGCAAGGGTATGTTCATCACAACTTGAAGTCATTCACTTCAGAAGTTTTACGGTCGACATTATGATCTTGTGAACTGTTCAACAACACCTGGTCATAAAAGACAGGGAAAATGACAAATCAAAAGAGTTTAAATAAAGTAATTGAGAACCGAAATGTCAGTCTAAAACAAACAATCCAAAGATTATTGCTGGAAAAACAGTAATATTATCAAATTTAACACACTTTTTACGAGTATAAATTTGGTAATAAGAAATAAGTATTTATTAATATTTCATTTTGCTACACACATGTGCGAATATTGTAGTATTGTAATGATATATATTTATTTATTATTATATGTTCTCTATAATGATGTATATTGTTTTTTGAAAAAAAAGTTATTCGTATTCATATTCGTAAAGACAATGTCAACATCGAGAAAAACAAAGAAGTTAAGACATAAAGGCACAGAAAAGAAAAAATGAAGACATACATTCAGAAAAAATAAACAAAACGGACTCAATAAAAAAACCATGGTTGAGATCAGGTGCATTGGTAGAGTAAGCCTCTCCTGCTTGTTATAGGACATCCGTCGTGTTGAACATGTCAACTCCGGTAGTAAAGTCAAATCCGATAGACGAGAAAAAAAACCTAATGGCAATGAGAAAGATCAGTTATCATCTAGGAAACAGATATCCTATAGCAGTTCAGTATCGGTGTAAAGCATTGAGAAACTGATCAATATTTTTGCCAATAAGAATCAGAAGTAAAGGTGTACTGTCATCGTGATTGCTCATTGTGAAAGGAATATCTAATGTTGTTGCAAAGCGTGTAATTAAAAATCATGAACGCTTTTGATTTCTGAAATCTTAGGTGATTCTTTCTATAGTGTTGGTAAAAAACATATTCTAGAAAATCAAGTTTGTTAATTTGCAATTTGTCATTATGTTAATCGTTAATATATATTCTAATTAATACCCTTTAATACTAATTCGTTCTTTACAAGAGGATATCACTCCGTTTGTAAATGAAATGATGTAATTATTTTATTTGTTCTATATTTTATAAGTTTCCTGCTTTTTATGAAATTCGTTTCACAAGATCTGTCCTCCGTTTATTTCGAACATTTTTTACTAGTACATTTGATCTACGTACTTATGTTTATTAAGAAGTTTATTCTAACAGTACATATTTCAGGGCTCTTTTACAAAAGGTTCTTACACATCCAAACTTCTATTGAAATATTATTTGCAAAGCGAATAAATTCAAACATTGTCCTTCCAAACTTATTGATCTATTGAACAAACTTATTCATGAAGGATATAAATACAGCTTTGCTGTTAAACCTTTACTTCTGGTTCTTATTGGCAAAAATATTGATCAGTTTCTCAATGCGTTACACCGATACTAAATTGAAACATTTTTCCCTATCTGCAGTATTCAGCATTGCACAATATCTTCTTTCATAATTGACGATGTTGTTATGCGAAATCTATTTTGAAGTATTTAAATTGAAGTTTCATATGTAAGAATCTAAATTTTGTAGCCATTTTTGAAGAGGGATAGGCACTAAAGTAACAATACTTGGGAAACATATCAATGATATAGGTATCATTGATGACAAATTTGGTTTAATTGCATTAGTTGGTATTCTGCTTTCGTTGTGTCAACTCACATTTTCATATGCATTTTCCTTAGAGTTCAATGTAAAACAAAGTGAGATGCTAATTTGAATGTTAGTATGGCAGCAAAATAACGCCAATTGGCGAAAAACACAAGTAACATTCATTGAAATGTTTTAATTCTTTTAGCGGTTACATAGAGAAAAAAACTCTTTGTATGCATTTGCCATCAGGTTTTATGTTAACCCATGTTTACAGCTGGTGTAATTTTGTATATACGGGTCAGCACTTTAAAGTATCATTCATGACACATTTGGTTGGAATACATTCGAACGTTCTCTAGAAGACCTTTGAATGTATTATCCTTAGGGTCTAATGTGAAACTAAATTCCCAGCTTGCGACCATGTAAGACGGCCGATCGGCATAAAAAGTGAAAACATTAGAGAGAATTTTGTATTTAACATCTCATAATTCATCGAAATTTTGATCTGCAGAAACAAAATTTACAGTTTGTGGACTGTTGACCCAAACACCGATTAAATTTGGATACTTGCAATAAATACTTTTTAGGAAATTATGTTTAAATCTAAGAAGTATTACCTTCGTACATAGCTCTATCGATAGCTTATTTTGGCTTAACATTTTGATCTTTTTTGGTTATTTGATCTCCATCACATTTTATGAATTTTTGGTTAATGATCTTCCAAATGCTTGCATGTAATCTTCACGTGAGAGACAAAAGTTTTCGAAATGGCCATATGCGGAAACTAATTTACAGTAACTTCAGGTTTTGTTATACATAAGAGAATACATCGACGTTCGGTTCAGTTGGGCTAGTGCAAATTGACGTATTACTATTCACCTACAACGGAATTACATTGTTCCTCTGAAAACAACCTCAAACTGTTTAACAAATTTATATCATGAAAAAAAGTTGCCAATGAGAATAAGCTTAACAAATCTGGATCAGAATATGTTTGGTTCTTCACTTTGTGTCATATGCGATTTGACATTTAGGGAACACATCTTTAATCGTGTTCATTTCCAACATCATTTGTCTATTTACACTAAATTAAAATATAGTTTCCGAGAACCAGATGATACAAAATCCTTCTATTAGTCTCAGCTAAACGTTGCAGCATTGTATCAAGATGATTTTTTGCACTAATTCGTCTAGTTGTAATAAACTCTCAAGTTTATCATTGAGGATACCATATGAAAACTAAGAAGCAATCCTTACAGTGGCCTTGAGTTGTGGTACTCTGAATACAAGCACTTAAATAATAAATTACAGAATTAGTAAGGAAGTTGTAAGGGGACAATCCAAGAAGAATTATAATAAAAATAATAAAAATAGTTTCAGACAAGATCTTTAAATGCATTTTCCATAGAGTCTAGTGTAATGTTGCCCGATGTCAGCAATTCTGGGCGAGATGCAAACCTGTAAAAATGTTAGTCCTTATAAACTGAACATTTTTGAGATCGCAACAAATAGAAAAAAGAAGGGAAACGGGGAATGTGTCAAAGAGACAACGACCCAAAGGGGAGAAATAACAACTCAAAGCCACCATAAGATCTTCAATGAACGGTGAGAAAACCCCACACCCAACGGCAGGTCGGAGTCGGCCCCTGAATAAAGAGTAATCAAGTTCTGCGAAATAAACATCATCCTAGACTCCTATAGACATAAAGGAAACTAATTAGAAAAAAGACAAGACACACAAAGGCTTAATAAATTTCCTGGCTTAGGACAGGCGCTAACCAGGTGCGGCAGGGTTAAACTAGTTTTATTGGGCCCAAACCTTCCCCCTACAGCCAATGTGATAAATTAAAAAACAATCGTAACAACAGTAAAATTCAGTTTGCAACAGGACTGAGTCAATTGTGAAAAATGAAACTTAATAAACCTTTTTCTCAAATGGTTTTGAAATAAAAGCCAAAACGTATCAAAATCGTGAAAATTCCATATTAGGGCAATAACTTCTATTTGGATTTCCGATTTCTTCATGTTTGCAGGATAGACATATCTTTCTATACTAAACATTTTTGCAATTTGAACTTTATCTCAATATTCTATTGTTTTCCATATATAGGAAGAAAAGTAGCAAATAATCGAAAATGTTACAGAAAGAAGGCAATAACTCCAAGAACGGTTATTGCATTTTCGTTAAAATTGGGAAGTTGATAGATCTCATTTTTACGCTTCCAGAATTATAATATCTGTAACGGACTTTTTGTTGCAAAAATAGAAATTTACCTATATGCTGTATTTTTCGTAACAGTCACCATATTGTGATTTAAGAAATAATTAATAGTAGCCATATATTTATATTATTTTTACCACGGGCTGCCACTTTTCGGAGAATATTTTATTTATTATTTGGACTTCCAAATGTTTTGGTTTTATCTGCACTGATGAGACTTAAGTTGTCGAAATGCGCATTTGCAGAAAATAAATTCACAGTAACTTCGGTATTTTATTATTTATTACCACTGGGCCGATGCCTCTGTTGGTGGACTGTTAGTCCCTAAGGGTATTCACCAACCCAGTAGTCAGTACTGAGGTGCTGACCCGAAAACCGAATTTATTGAAACTTGCAATATCTAAATTTTACAAATTTTGTTAAAAACTAAGGAGTATCTCCCTCATGCATAGCTCTGTCCTTAGCTGAATTTTGGCTTTTCTATGTAGATCCGTTTGGTTATTTGTTCTCTATCAGCTTTTACACGTTTTTTGGTTAATGGACTTCCAAATGTTTTGGTTTTATCTGCACTGATGACACATAAGTTGTCGAAATACGCATTTGCTGAAAATAAATTCACAGTAACTTCGGTATTCTGTTACTTATTTACCCCAATCGATCAGCGAGGGGTAAAATATCACCATAAAGTACCATCCCGTGGTATAAATAATATAATATATGGCTACTGTTAATTATTTCGATTCTAATAGGACACTCGCAAGGTTCCGATTAGGAGAATTCTTCCTAGTAAACATTGATGAAACGCCATTTCTTGTTGCTATTTGGTCTCTGACATTGCAAAAACTGATGTAAAATTATCTATGACGTTATCGAAAGTACCGTCATTTGTTTATGACGTTACCCATAAGTAAATATATTTTTTAGCACAAATTAAGATACAAAGTGAATGAAGGCCGTCATATTAGAATTACGGACAACTACTAGGTGGTGATGATTCAGGCAATATTTTATTAGTATTTTGTTAGCAGTCTCGGAGCAGAAATCTTTAAAATAAGTTAGATATGACACAGGGGCCGACGCCAGACGCCAAGTGTTGGCAATAGCTCATTCGGACTTTTGACCAGGTGAGCTTAAAATGGAAAAAGCGGTTTTACTACAATAGTTTGGCCTTAAATCGCAAGGGGGCAATTTACAATCATTGAACTGATTTAAAAGCATAAGTTATGAAATCTAGTATAGAAGATCATGATACTGTGTTATATACTCAAAACAACAACGATATGAGAAAAGCAGTTTTGCATTTCTAACATTGTGGGGAAAGATGGTTGAATGAGAAGAAATGACAATTAGATTGGAAAAATTGGATATTTTTGCAACGTGTACATTTACAAAACTTTCCTTTCATTTTCTATATATTCATAAGAAACTAATACTCTTTAAGCATCTAAAAAAGGCCTAGTTGTAATACAAAGTGATAAAATTCAAATTTTGACAATTCAACGATTTCTTCCTTCATCTCTTATCAATCACAATTCTCTTTTCGTATACTCCGACTTAAATAGCCTAGTTTCCTTAATTAAATCAGCTGCTTTTTCAGCAATCATTACTATCGGTGCATTGGGATTTCCAGATGGTAGATTTCTCATCACAGATGCATCTGCGACTCTGAGATTTTGTATTCCAATTACCCTAGAAATAAATAGAAATTCAACGTGAATTTTGTAATAATATCATTTTTATTGATAATAAACTTTTGCATTTAAAAATTAAAATAAATAAACTTACAATTAACTGGGTCACCTCTATTCAACTGAGTTCTCGGCTAATAGTTTAGGTAAGAAGAGTTCGCGTATAATTGGTTTAGTCCGGTTAGATAACATTTAATGGTTGAGAAAAATGTTAACAAATTTATTATTTTAAGGAACATTGGATAACGTTTTGTCCTGGGTCAGGATAATGTTTAGGCACGGTTAAACATTAACCTTTAGCAAAAGCTTTATAGGGTTTAATAGGAATGTGGATATAATTTCAAATTTAGTGAAAATTGCATTGGAAAACAAGGATCAAAACCTAAACAGAAAAAGGAAAGTTTAATACCGCTAACTATCTGCTGTGTGAAAAAAATTAAAAAATAAGATCTGACAAAAACATTTGAATGTTAAATATGTTTTAAATGACAATGAACAATTAATGATTTGTTTTAAATACGATACATTCATACTTCAGAATTAAACTTTTTAAAAATTGTTGATATTATGATTTATTATCCACGAGATCCTTACTGAGAAATAGATGTTTGACCACCGGATGTGATTCAAATAAGCAATATGCACATCAAACCTGAAAATTTATTATGAGGAAATGTATGTAAGCAAAACGTGCGTGTCAAAAGTTAAGAAAAAAAATAGAATTAAAAAGATCCAAATGATGCAAAGAACTACAAGTGTACAAATTTTAAAATACCTCCAGTTACATTAAAAACAGTAAATTTTGTTATGCTATATTACTCTATTAAATTGACCTGACTTGTCAAAGTTCAATTATATTAATAATTCGTATTTAAATTACCTACAAGACAGAGAAAATTAAGCCACGCTTAATAAATAAGTTCAATAAATTCGAGTAATACACATCTTTCAAGGAGTAATCTCTATATTGCAGCATTAGAATCAAATAATGTGGAAAGATTTATATTTATCACAGACTTATTTAAGGGGTCATATCAATTCTAAATATTAACGTTTACAAAACTACATGTTACATGTTTTGGCGTAATAAAAATTACATACTTCAAATCCTCATCTACAACTGCCGTTGGATCGTCAGCTGAACCCATTCGACAAGTGCTTGTTTGATGGCTACCAGCAGTTGCAAAATTACGTATGATGCATTTCCAGTATTGATCCGAATCATAAATCTCGTTGCTACAATGCCCAGCGATGTCATGCCTTACAAAAGAGGCTCCTATACTTTTCCATGGTGATGTGTTTTCCAATTCCTGGCCAAAACGAACAGCTAAAAAAGATCAACTTTTGTAACAGATTTAAAAATTATTCAACGTACTGTGAATTCATCTATTTGAATTCAATACCAATTGTCGTTGGTGTCGCCGGTAAAGTCAAACAATGACATTAAAGATCCCATAAAATGTATATCTTATATAAAAAGATAGACACAGTAGGTAAAACCACGGATTTCCTTTCAAAACCAAAGTTGCCAATCATGAAAATAAATGCACTGACAGTATGTAACTATTAGTATGGTTATGCAATTACTTTGCTAACAAATAAAAATTAGAATATCCCAATTGCAAAAGTTGCATGTAACAGTTCCTTGAATCTTGAAATCTAGCTGAAATATTAAAAACATTTTATTCTTAACACCGACATGTCATAAGTTTAAATGTTGCCATGGTGTCAGCGATACAATTTTGAGCAACGACGGCCAATGGTACTGAACAAAATTATGCTTAAGATTTGGGATCACAGTAAAATAAAGATTTGGGATTACAATCAGAGTAAAATAAAACGTGGAAATTCCAGACAAAGAAACATGATGTGACTAAAACAAACTACAGCTAAATATAGAAACACAGGTGCAACAACAAAGCCATCACATGCATAAAATATTTAAATCAATACTACCTTTAAGTAATGTGTCTACATCTTCTTTCCGTGACAGATATTTAGGATCCATTAATGGTGGGACAAATGGATCGTTACTTTGTAGTTCCAGCGTACCGATACTAGCTGGGTGAAGCAAGAAAAACCGTACAACAAAACCATTTGGTGATGCTCTTTGCAAATGTTCTTTTACGACCTGCTCCAAATATAATAGTAGGTAAAAGTATAGCTTATTTGAACTATACATGTAATTTTTTACAATAGAAAATGCATTAGCTGTACATACTGTGCTTATGTCATTTGCCTTTAACATAACCCTTACGTGTGCAAACTGAAGCTTTTGACTAACACGGAATACACAAAAAACCGAAAAACAAAGACATGACACATCCACTACAACACAACATTCCAAACGCCAGCATTAACAGTGTGAATTAATCAATTCAAATAATATTTATTTATTAGTAATATTAACTGTGGTTGTACCACTCAACGAGTGCGACATTAGCTTCTTTAAATTGGTGCATGGTTTTTAATGCCTTAATTTGTGTAATGATTCTTGCAGTTTGAAAAATGCGGAACTGAATACTTGAAGCAAATAAATAAAAGAATGTATCTTTGGCTTCCTATTTTGGTATTTTTGCTATTGAGTACTTATCTTACTATTTTTTTTATTATTACTTTCCATATTATTTGATTCTAATGCTGCTGATGAGAGATTACTCCTTTAAACACGTGTACAGCATAACAAAATTTTACTGTTCATGATGCAACTTTGGTATTTTTAATTTTGTTTTTGTTTATTTTTTTTTCATAAATCACATACAGTATATAATAATGCTCACTGAGCCTGTTCCCGAACAGTCCACAAGGACAAAATGAGCATCGTGCACATTATTTTTAATATATATGTTACTTAAGGTAGATCGACACTAATACACGGCGCATTCGATTGGCGCATTTGTGTATCACGAATCGGATGCGGAATTGACTTGATTTTCAAGCCGGAATAATCCTGTATTGGCCTATTCCTTGTGACGTCATAATAGATTGACATACACATTCCCACCAATTAGCTCCCTTTACCCGTAAATATTGTCTATTTCGTAAACTATATCAAATAACTTTCTTAATCGAACGGTGACATGTAGATTTTTTCAGCGTAACAGATAGCTTAAGTATATAACTCTGAAATATCAAAAAATTAAAAAAATCTGTCTGATATTTATTTTATATGAAAGATAAACAATAAGCATGTTCTCAAAGTTCCCTATATATTCTTTGTAAATATTGCTGAAAAATACTGAATTTGGCCTGAATTTCAAAGCCAGATAACAGGAAAAGATGATCGGTGACATATCATTTTTATTTTATTTTTGGAACATATAGGTTAAGACCTACAAAATATCTTAAAATAAAAAAATTCTGTCTGATATTTTTATTAGGATCGAACTACCTTAAAATGTAAACTCAATATATATATATATATATATATATAATTAATTGACTAAATGATCAGTACCTTTGGTATTTTGCTATTTATATATTAGATTAAAACATTTGCTTCTATTTTGCTTATATACTATATACAACTGAACTTTCCAAAATTGAAAATACATCACATAAGCCGCGACATAGCTGAAATATTGCTCAAGTTGGCGCTAAGTACTAATCAGTTAATCAATACAAAAAATTATCGATATGAAACGTTTTTGTCATAAATGAAACAGTTATTATATTTTTCAACTAACAGAAATCACGTAACAGAACCGTGTAATTTTAAACCCAGATATATGGGAATAACACACACAAGATAATAGTGATTATATCAAAAAAATAACTTCAAATATCACACTGTATCAAGTGCTTGATTGTAAAGGTTCTGTGACATGTTGTCAAATTAATACAAGTTTCTTCATATACAAGCTAGGCGTTTAGGTATAATTTTGAAACTGTATACAAACCTCCTGTCTAAAGTTATAAAAAACACTTCTTACGGCACCTTCTTCATAAGAAGCAGCAGCAAGTGTGACTTGAACATCTGGGACGTCAAGATGAGATTCGCTGTTGAGTTTTATGAACATTTGCCCATCATTTCCCGGTTTAGAAAATATACCTATGAAAAATAGTGCAATATTTATATGTTGCAACATATTTTTGAGCAGCGAAAAGCCAAATATATTTGAAACGACTTTTTTGTAGAGAAATGGATACATGTGAATGAAAACTTTTTAAGCAAAAAATATTCGGACAAATATATGAAGAAAGGGCAAACAAATCACAACTCCTGTCCGATTATAATTTGATTATTGCTGAAGCTTGTAATCTAAGCTCAAACATATTCGATTGAACACTGTGTTGTTCGCCAAATATTTTCCCCCTATCTATATTTTATCATGCACTTCACAAGATTGCAGCAGTGCATTCTTTGTAATAAGATGTGCGAGTCTCGTTCAATTAAAAAAATCACCGATTACATAGATTATACCAATAAGTTACATTTTTAGAAAACTATTTGATTTTGGAAATAGAAAAATTTGAATATAATGTTTTGTTTGGAAACGCTTTCAACTTTAATTTCAATCGTATCTTCTGGAATATCACATGATTACGAAATATAAACCGTACAGTATCAGCATTTATAAGACAGAGATAGTGCAGGTTTCCGAGTCTTAATATTTTACGAAAGGATATGGAGTAAATGAACATGAGACCATAACACATATGTTAACTCCAACTGCAATAATTTTAATGATCTGAATGGTCATTTCATAAAATAATTCCTCATCAGCAGCACTAGAACCTAAACCTAGGAAATCCATAATTTTTAAAAAATGTTTAAAATGCATAAAACCAAACGAAATCCGAATAATCAGTAATATAAAAATAGTTTAGGATAAACCTACAATGGTGGGAATTAAACCTTAGGTTTTAGAATTTACATAATTTAGATGATAGCAATTGAACAAGGTGTACACATGAGATATTATCTCATGTACAAGTACATCATATCTAAGAAAAATAAGAGCATACATCTCTAACACGGGGAATTAATATTTGTATTTGCAGCATATCGGAAAAGATTATACTGTGTAAAGGGTATATTTTTGTATAAAAAATTGCATAAGGCAAAATAATGGAAGGAAATAAGCTTAAGACGTTTCTGTTTCACGGATGGAATCTGTCTTGCATACTTTAATCAGAAATTTAAGAATTTCCGTTAGCATGGTAATGGTTACCAAGAATAAACAATTAAAAGACATTAGGTGAATACATCTGAGACAAAGACTCTACAAATACAAGGTGAAACAAACAATGTAACAAGCATAACTTCAATGATGGCTCTACCATAATCAGCTTAATGTTCATGCATAAATGATACGTAGATTGTCTAAAAAGAAAACTGTACAATTGAACATTTATATTTTAACATCAAATTTTAATTGGCAGTGCCATTCGTGGAGCACATCATGCTTACCCTTCCGGAGCACCTGATGAAACCTCAGTTTTTATAGGGGTTCACATTGCTACTGCTTAAATTTTGTTGCGTTCTTGTTCTTTTTTTTTGTTTGTTTGTTTTGTCTTTGTCATACTGTCTCAATTCGTGTTGGATGTGAATTGCCGTGATTTTGGATTTATGATTTTAGAATTCCCCCTTTTCTCGATTTTGCTTTGGTATTCGTGCGCCGATATATTGAAATTACTGCAATGTCAGTACTAATTTGTTGTTTATTAATAGGTTTATTCTATACTGAAAATTTTTAACTAATATTTATCATATAATTGAGATAATATAAGTAATGAATAAGTCCGGCTATCCCGAGTTCCTATCGTTATCTATGTTTGTCTTTTGTCATTTTATTGCCTTTCTTGTGCCGTTCCCTGGTTGATTGTGACATGTGATTGTAATGTGTTTCCTGTTATCTTCCCTTCATTAACATAAAGGAAATTATGACAAAAAATTAATAACATGTGAATCTGCAGTAAGCAGTTTCAAATTGTTACGGCAATAAATGGAATAGATCAACAAATAAAGGGATAAAGAGTAAATGTACATGGGACCAAATCCGAACCAATATATGGCAAGGTGAATTAAGCAATAACAACAACGCTTTGATTATTGTTCTTCAACTGGAAGTTACCATGTAAATATGTGAAGAGGTGAAAAAAAATGAATTATCTGATACGAAAAGTCTACATTCGGGATATGGGATGTTGTCTCCTTGACCTTTATCCCATTTCCTTTCTTTTTCATATTCAGTTTCCTGCAGGAGCAAGCTTAATTGAAGTCAAATTGTAAGAATCAATATACGTGTATGTGACTGCTTGGTCAATGTGTTCAAGCGCCTTGGAAAACCAAACCTAGTTCATAAGTATTAACTTAATCAACCAGCCTCTCCTGGTAGACTGTTAGTCCCCGAAGGTATAAACCAATCATGTAGACAGTACTTCGGTACTGGCCCGAAAACTGATTTAATTTTGAAACTTGCAATATCTTAATTTAGCAAAATTTTGTTCAAAACTAAGAAGTATCTCCCGCTGACATAGCTCTGTCCTTGGCTGATTTTTGCTTTACTTTTTAGATCCTATTGGTAATTTGTTCTCTTGACACCTTTATACATATTTTGGTATATGGTTTTCGAATGTTTTGATTTGATCTGCACTGAAAAGACATAAGTTTTCGAAATGCGCATATTCAGAACTAAATTAACAGTAATTCTGGTATTTTGTTATTTAGCATAGGGAAACTTTAGAACGGCAACCGATTTGATCGTCAAGTATGGATACGTTTTAGCAATAGACACATATGGGCCTCTTAGCAGCTTCCATTTAGCCCAAATAGTTTATATCCATAAGAAAGGTGCGGTATGCATTGATACACCTACCTTTTCGTTCAAGCACGTAAGTAAGAATGCGTTCCGGATCACGAATTCTATCAGTATTTACATTTAAGGAAATATTTGTTTTGTATTGTAGAGAAAGTAGGAAATGATCCTGAAGATTCTGTCCAACTGGTAAATCCACTTCATTATCAATCTAAAAGAAAGGAAATATCTTAAAGAAGAAATAATTAATTACGATAATTTCAGTTGTGGGGTTCATGTTCATTTTTGTATATTTGTTTTTCCATTTTCATGTTCCTATTAAGTTTTTCATTTGAATTTCAGTGATTTGTTTTCGATTTTTCTATTGTAGATTTTCTGCTTTTTTGATTCTGAATCAGTATTCTTTTGCCGATATATTCATCTTTTCAAAAAGTGAAAATTTTGGGCTAAGTAATAGTGTTACAAATTTAAGCGTACAAAAATTCATGTAAGACACTTTAAACTATCCAAACTACAGAAAATCTGGTGTTTTTAACCCCCTGTATTTAGTGACCACCTGTCTCATGTGCACAAATTTTCTTTTCCAAATTTTTAGATTCATTTAGCCTGTACTACTGTACTAATTGACAATTTGTGTTGTGACTCTTCTTCTGCGCTCCTTTGGGAACTCCCGTAAGACAGGTGTGACTTTATTTGTGTTCGCTGTATCCACAGTTAATAAGTTTCTGAAACCTTTTTTTCGGTAAATAAAGTGAGAATCAAGGTTCAGCTGTTACAATGTTTTACAATGGTAAGAAGAGCACGGCCGTCTTTTATTTTTAATTACAGAGTAGGATGAAATGAAAATTATTTGAAGTCATTATATTGCAAAAATATATTGATATAATATGTATATGTTAACGCGGTCTTGACAGCTATGTATCTTAAAATATCAACCCGTGACCCAGAATATGAAGCACAGGAGCGAGTGAGCGAAGCGAACGAGCCCCAAGCTTCATATTCTGGCGAGCGGGATGATATTTTACAATACATCAGCTGTCAAAAGCCCGATAACTTTATTTTGTATTTTAGATTTGTAATTATTGAACTGAGGTTTCAAATTCTCCAAAAGTTGCGCGGGAATTTCGGTATACATGTCATTCTCGCCTTTTCAACAATTTTAAGCTTAAAACATGCTTTATATTTTTTTACCGTTTTATTGGCAAAGGTTTTGTAACTTAATGAATGTTTTGACCGAAATACTGTAATAATGTCAATTTTGAATTTTGCAGGAACCTGTGCTTGTAACGCTATTCTATTGTCCCTTGGAGCTTTTATGACGTCATAATGTGAAAACGTCAAAGCTCTGCAGGATATATCAACGACCCAGTTTCTACAATTTTTCTGACGTCTAGTTTATTTATTTGTGTAATCATGATTCTGTTTTGAATACCTAATCAAAAAGCAAATGCAATAGATGTTTATTTTTATCCATTTCATTTCATTTGAAACCTTGAAAAAAAGTTATTGCCTTTGAAACTTTGGGAGAATCGCTTGATATATCCAGGTCAACTCCTGATTAATCCGGGTCAACCAGATATGGCTTTTGCGGAAAGGCTCTGCAGGCTGATATAACCATGGGGAAGGATGATAAACTTTACAACAGGCTCTGTAAGGCTAGTCGTAGTCACCACGGATTTAAGATGAAAATTGCAATTCAAAAATGTTTCCCGCCGAAACTTTCCGTTGATAAATTTGCCGAAATATTCTTGTTTCTTTTTGAAGGAAACAACGGCAGTAGAATACCAAACAACGGCAGTAGAATACCGAAGGAACAAAGGGGTGAAATTCACAAAAATCGAAGTCCAAAGACAGGGCAAAAACGAGAACACAGAAAACAATGACGTTAGACACAAAAACAATGACGCCAGACAGACACAAAGCACAGAACCAGAAACCACAACATTCAGAACAAAGGCACTCACAGTGTGAACTCCAGTGAAACTGAGAGTGACATCAGGTGCTCCGGAAGGGTAAGCATGTCCTGCTCTGCTAACAGCACCCGTCACACTGTGAGTGATTCAATCCGGGAAAATGTCAAAGTCGGTAGTCAAATCCGGGAAGACGTGAATCTAGCTGAAAATGTCCACTTTCATTTGGGATTACCAAAGGAACAAAGGAGTGGAATTTACGAAAATCGAAGTCCAATGACATGGCCAAAACGAGGACACATAAAATAATGACGTGTGACAGATACAAAGCACAGATATAGAAGCATGACACTCGAAAATGAGGCACTCGCAGTGTGAATTCCAGTAAAACTGAGAGTGACATCAGTTGCTCCGGTAGGGTAAGCATGATCTTCTCTATTTACAGTACCCGTCACACTGTAAGTCTGTAGTCAAATCCGGGAAGACATGAATCTAGCCGAAAATATCCGCTTTTCATTCGGGATACTGACGCGTCATATCTTTCAATGATGTTATGGTGACGGCTATAGAATTTCTTGAGGGATGAAATTTCTTCTGGGTTGCAAAAGCAATCAAATCTACTCTTATTCGATAGCATGAGTACATGAGAATGTGTATTATGTATCAGGCCAATGAACATTATTAAAACCGATGTCCGTTTGATTCATAGCAACGAAATATACATTGTCATGGAAATGCTTATCATATCGTACAGGTAAAGTGAGAATCACAAGCCAAAATCAACATAAATGAAAAAAGGGACAAAAGGAAACACCTACAATGGCTGAAAATTATAATTACATGCCACAATCTTTTAGGGAACTACACAGGAAAAACACAAATAAGACAAAAGACAAACGTAAACAACGATAGGGACTTGGGACAGCCGGACTTGGTACCGGCACTAGCAAAAGCCAGCCGTAGGGTTAAACCGGTTTATGGGTACCCAAACCTCCCCTTTATCTGTCCCGTTTCCCTATAGTATAATAAACATACGAATAAAACCCAATACAGGTAGACTACTAACTCCATGACCGCAATCTTAAAAGGAGAGAATATGACAATACGTAATTTTGATAGATAGGTCAAGGGGTGCCCGCCGCTAATCTATCGGCTAGCCAAAGGAGCCTAGTCTGCTTGTAAAACACTGTCGCACTACGGAAGAAAACTCAAACTCAAAACTTCCCGCAGGATTTGGTTAAGAATCATCATATATTTCAGTATCAGTGAGAGACCAATATGTTAGTAAAATTTTCAGATCTCAAAGCTAATTTAACGGATGCAAGCAGAGTATCTTGTCAATATCCCCTATTACGCAAAGAATGTAAATTACGTCCCAGCTTTTCTGGATTTTTAATCAGTTTCTGGCATTTTTTAACAACATTACCGTAAAAACGTGGATTAGAAATGCGCTTAGTAATAAGCTGTTTGCGAGTATTGCCATATTTAGATATTAAATGTTCATACCTGTTCTTAAAGGTATTCAATAACTTATGAAATCCGTAACCCTGTTGTAATGCTTGTAGTTTTGCTGTGATAGTAAGGTTACGTTCATTAAAATCGTCAAGAGTAGAACAAACACGTGCGAATCGTACTAGTTGAGAAATGTACACCCGGTATAATGGAGCCTGAGGAACGTCGCCGTCAAGAAAAGGGAAATTAGTTATAGTGAAATGAAAATCATCCCTTTTATCATATATTTTTATTATTATTTACCAGCGTCAATAATGATAGTTAGATCCAGAAAAGGGCAGTATTTGGAATCATTGTTAGCTTTATGTAATTTCAGCTCTTGTGGGTAAATCATGTCTACAAAATAAAAAAAAACTGGGAATTGTTAATAGTAAAACTACTTTCAACTTAAATCATACAAATGAAAGGCTTTCTTGTAATAGTGAAGTGTGATATTTGCATTTGTATAAGGAATTAACGAACATATGGACAAATCAACATTATTTATATATTATCTATATATCATCTATCAATTCGGCTGATTAATTCTCTGTTCTCACCAACTTTAAACTTTTTGATTTATAACCAGTACGGTTATGAAGTTCAGCAATATACATTAGATGTAGAAATGATTTCTTACTCGCAACCCATATTAGTTATATTAATTGCGCATATTTACTTTCTTGTGGAAATCGAAGATAACAATCTCTTGTTATAACCTGATCATTTGGTTCTTCGCGAGTTTTAAACAGTTTATTTTTACTAATAATTGGTGAATGACAAATAACTACATTGTAAGTTCCGAGGTTACTGTGAATTTAAATTCTGCACATGCACATTTCGACAACTTATGTCTCTTCAGTGCAAATAAAATCTAAACGTTTGGAAGACCATAAACTCAAAGATGTTTATAAACTGATAGAGAACAAATGACCAAAATGATCTAAATGTAAATCCAGAATCAGCTAAGGACAGAGCTTTTTTTGCATGAGGGAGATTCTTAGTTTTCAACAAAATTTACAACAATTTAGATATTGTAAGGTTCCAAATAGAATTGGCTTTCGGGCAACACCGAAGTACTGACTACTGGGCTGGTGAATACCCTCGGGGACTAACAGTCCACCAGCAGTGGCATCGAACCAGTGGTAACAAATAACTAAGTACCGAATTACTGTTACATAACTGCGATGAGGAAGGCGGCATTCTTTTTTTTATTTTGAAAAACAATTTTCTTATAGGCATATAGGAAAACTTTTTAAAAAAAAAAAGTGGATTTTGTACATGATTACTCAGAAGTACACTTTGTTTAATACCAATAAATCATAAGAAAATACAGGTTGTCTGAAACAGATTTAGATTATTTTTTTTCTTCCAAATAGGTACTTATTGATAATGAGGAAAATATGAAATATTTTGAAACATTTCTACTTTCAAAAAATAGAAATAAATTAGTAATAAGTCATCAGGAGAAGACATGTGTCGCCTGCGTAATAATACAACAAAAATCTTAACAAGAGGTGGGCATGCGAGAGATCTCAATCTGTGCTACACGGCATAGGTCCATAAATGCAAAAATGTAGAATGCTAAGATACATGATACAAGAAGAAAACCTGACAGTAATTTGCAGAAACTGAGATTAATGTGACAGATTTTTCTTTTGTTACAGAAGACAGGAAAATGTCATTCCAGAAAAAAAAGTGTCATAAATTTTCAAAGGGGTCCTTTAAAAAAGAAGTAGCAATTTGAGGGATCCTCAACTCTTTTACACTGTTAATGTCCACATACTGATACTCCATGTTACATTTCAGAAGACTGGAATATGCGGTTCCGGATAAAATGAAACAGAATATTTTTATATTTTTTGACACCAAACAGCGAAAAAAATCTAAGTTCCATCACTCTAAACTCATCTTTTTTATAACTGAAGAGATAATTTGATTTATTTACTCTTGCCTGATGCGGAATCCAAGAAAACACAGAGTGCATTAAAGGGTACACTGCAAAGCTAAATTTGAAATATCTTCAGCATATAAAGAAAACTATACACTCTGAGGCCGAATAGAATTTGCATTGGGTTAAGGGTCAGCATCTTACATAAATGTAATATTTATGAAATACATAAACCGGAATTTGATTTTGGCAGGCAACAAATAGATCAACTAGAGAACCTAACATAACAAACACAGGTAGTCTGGTCATTTATAAACAATACAATGAATAAACATTATTCTTACATTGAATTTCTTCAATTGTTCTTTTGGTCCAACACCAGATAGAAGCAATAAATGTGCTGAGCCAATAAATCCAGCAGATAAAACAATCTCTTTCTTGGCATAAATATGGGATATAACTCCATCTCTTACTACTTCTACTCCATAAGCTATTCCATTAGACAACAGAACCTGTTAATTACAAAACAAGCATTTTTTATAGCGTTCAAATGTTAGAGAATAAATTAATAGAGTTGTCAATGATAAAACAATATGAGGAAAAGAAGTACAGAATCAGATTTTCATCTTTGTATGTGTGTTTGTCTTAATTTTTTTCTTTGCCGTGCTGATGTTATGTCTTTGTGTCTTTGTTTTTTGCGGTGTTGTCATTGTCTTTGGATACATATGCATTTGTGATAATAGGAATTTACAGCTTCTGAAAAATTTCTGAATATTCACAGCTGAAATCGTGTTTGATCAGTAGCTCTATCAAGAGTACTTTAAAATATAGTTTTGTTGAGTGTCATTTCTGAATCAGTTCTGGAAAACTCCGAATTCAAGAATGTTATTGAATTTGGTAACTCTGCCTATATTTTCAACCCAAAATTGGCCAAAATTTTAATTGATATTTTTAAATATTTTTTTAATAATTTGTACGCTAAACAGTGTTAACAACATGTATATAAATTTTCATTAAAATCTGTAGCAACAGAAGAAAGTTTTACTACGGTTACCAAAGTCGGTAACTCATGAGATAAGGGTTTTAATTGGGGTATCTCATTGGTCCTCCAGTTAAATCCTTGTCATTTTTTTCTCTATAGATGGATTTTGATATCCGTAGGCAGAATTTTAGAAAATCAAGTATTTTTTCTGTTTAAAGTATTTAGAGAATGCCAATTTTTTTGTAGAAAGTGCCAAAACTTGAATCATTTCAAAGTTACCACATTCAATTACCTTAAAGTTAACAAATTTGTTAACATTTACAAAATTCAATAACGTTATTGAATTCGGAGTTTTCCAGACCTGGAATGTAAT
The DNA here is from genome assembly GCA_002080025.1 of Modiolus philippinarum. Taxonomy (NCBI): domain Eukaryota; kingdom Metazoa; phylum Mollusca; class Bivalvia; order Mytilida; family Modiolidae; genus Modiolus; species Modiolus philippinarum. Next base: position 97,103 of record MJUU01010094.1, on the reverse strand, counting down.
TTTACATACCTTTGTCACATAACTATTAGTGTTAACCTGTAGATTTGGTCTGGACAATGCTGGTCTAAGATAACTGTTTGATGTACTATCACGTTCACCATTCTTAATGTTCGATTGTATGTGACAAAATCCTAAAGGAATAAACAGAAAGATTAAAAATCAGTAGCATTTGATTCTAGTACAAATGGATAACCTACAAAACCACAATGAGAGGAAGATTTTAATACTGCTAATGAGAAAATTTACTGTTTATTATGTAACTGAGGTAATTTTGTATTATAACAGATTCATCTAACCACAAAAATCATTGTTACTCCGGCATTCATCCTTACACACAAGCACCGTAAATTTCTTTGTAATATGATCATTTTACAACGATAAACATGACAGTTATAAATTTACACATTTCGTAGATTACAAAAACAAGATAACAGCAAACACCTACAATGCCCAGGAACTTCAATCACATGCCATAATTTACAAGCAAACTGCAACAGAAAAACAATAATGAAAACAAGAGACAAACATAAATAACGATAGGAACTCGGGATAGCCGGACTTGGTACCGGCACTAGCAAAAGCCAGTGGTAGGGTTAAACCGGTTTATGGGTACCCAAACCTCCCCTTTCTCTATCCCAGTTCCCTATAGCATCATAAACATGCGAATAAAACCCAATACAGGTAGACTACTAACTCAATGACCACTATCCTAGAACAGAAAAAGCATATGACAAAACGTAATATGAAAGAAGGGTCAAAGAGTGCTCGCCGCTAAACTGCCGGCTAGCTTAAGGAATCTAGTCTGCTGGTAAAACACTGTCGCACTACGGAGAAATAATCAAACTCAAAACTCCCCGAAGGGTTTGGTAAAGAATCTTCATGTATTTCAGTAGACATCGGCAGTATCAGTGAGAGGCCAGTATATATGTAAAGTCTTCAGGTCACTGGAGTCCAAAGCCAATTTAACGGATTTGTTCAGAATATCTCGTCGATATCTACTATTACGTAAAGAATGTAAGTTACGTCCCAGTTTTTCTGGATTATTTATCAGTTTTTGACATTTTTAACAACATTTCCATAAAATCGAGGATGAGAAATGCCCTTTGTAATTAGCTGTTTGCGAGTCACGTCATATCTAGATATCAAATGTTCATATCTTCTGTAAAACTTCTTAAAAGTATTTAATAATTAATGAAATCTGTAACCTTTTTGTAAAAGTTTGGATGTGAGAGTAAGGTTACGCTTATTAAAATCATCAAGGGTGGAACAAATGCGAGCGAATCGTACAAGTTGAGATATATACACCCCGTAGGATGGAGCAACATGTATGGGAACGTCGCCGTCAAGAAAGGGGAAATTAGTATTAGTAAAATCGAAATCATCCCTTTTATCATAAACTTTAGCTTTTATTTTACCAGAGTCAATGGTGATACTTAGATCCAGAAAAGGGCAGTATTTAAAATCATTGTTTGCCTTTTTAAGTGGCAGTTGTTGTGGGCAAATGGTGTCAACATAAGCTAAAAACTGGGGATTGTCAATAGTAAGGATATCGTCAATATACCTGCTATTATCATTGAAAATAGAAATAAGTTTATCACTATTTGGTACAGTTCCATTTTGTAATTTTTTTGTGAATTCCTGTTCGTAACAGAACAGAAAAAGATCTGCAATGAGAGGTGCACAATTAGTACCCATGGGGTACCTAATGATAAACAGTGGTGCCGAAACGAACATAAATGTTGTCTAGCATGAGATTCAGTGCCTTAATGTCCAGGAGCAATAATTGTTGTAAGAGATATTGGAGAAGAATCCTTGCTTTTTGTTGCAGCAAATAAACTGAAGACCCGAAAATTTAAAAGACCATTTAATAAGTTCACCCAATTTAGATTTAATCAAATTATTGGAAGGGTTGTATAAAATGTAGAAAAATCATAACCGTCAATAGATGAAAC